>DWJK01006051.1:0-10732 GCA_018248815.1 Croniades pieria auraria | reverse complement strand
TTCAAATTCTTTTATTCATTATAAGGTATATACATACACTCACTGAAGGTCATGTTTTAGTCATTGTACTTCGGCTTTGTTCGCCCCTCAGGCTTAAGTAGACCGGGAGAAAAAAGGCTTAGAAAAAAAAAAAAAACACAGGGTAAACACAGCATAATTTTAAAAATAAACTGTAAACCATAGACAACTGTGGCATAACTCGTTAACTGATTATATGTACACTAAATATGTAGCTGTTTGTTTTATCTTCGCCCGTTGCTCGTCATCACAACTGTCCTAAATAACTTAAGCCTAATGAGATTGCGCAGTTGTAGCTACCTATCTGGTAGGTATATTAAGCTTAAATACTCGTCAATAAGTTGGTCGGCAGCTGGCTCATAAAATCTATCAGTCAATACTTCGGCTTAGCTAACTACATCGTCTGTGTTTTTAGAGATCATTACAGAAAAAAATAAGTTTTCATACGTTAATAAGAAAATATATTTCAATATTTTTTTCAAACTTGTGGGTATTGTGGGTAATTGGAGTCATCATAAGCAGCGTCGGCCTATCTCAGTCTACTGCTGGACTGTGTAACGAGCGCCATCCAGCATCTGCTGAAGCTTTAGCGTATTGAGACATGCAATAGTCTAGATTAATGTAGGTTCCTTTTACAATATATTTTTTTCAAGATTAAATATTGCAAACGCGATTGCTAATTGAGTGCTTCTGGGTTCGATTCCCAGGTCGAATACTATCGTGTTTTACAATTTTAAGTTCAATAATAGGCAATAGGTTAACCACCCATGCCATAGAGAGACGTACAAAGCAATAAGTAAAACTTGAGAGTAGGTACTACACTCTTCTGACTACCTCTTCAATGATTACAGGGGTAACGTTATGTTCGTTTTTCGTATTCAGTTGAATTGTAAAATGCAAAAATCGATATTTGTCATAACTGCCTATCTTTAACTACAAAAATGAAATATTATCATCAACGGTTGTTAAATGTTCATAGTTGTAAGCCAGGTTCATGCGCAGGTCACGGCAGTCATTGATTTAACTAAAGCCGTCATATCATATTTTATAATTGTTTCAAAAATTACGTAACACTTATTTTAAAAAATTCCATAATGATTGTATTGAAATTACTTAAAATATTTCAAATTATTTTATTATAAAAACACGTTTAAGATACCAATTTTAAAAAGACTAAATTTTTTTTGCTCAAGTTTCTATAACACCATTGATGTATGAAATTATATAAATTTGATTTCTTTTAAAACAATGGCTTTTTATGGGTTCTCATTTTTTAATAAATTAAATAATACGGGGTGGATCCTAATGTGTGAAAATTATTGCATTGAAGTAATTTTGACATAGATATATTATACGTAGATTAGAATAGCCAGAGTAAACTGCGTCCATGGAAAAAAAAGAGAAATGCTGAAAGCTAATTTACACTGTCAAAATGTAAAATCAAATTGGAGTAAAAATTATAAAAAAGTATGTGTCGTTTAATTTGAAGTTTATTCATTTGTTCCAACAAAATTACAATAACGTGCATTGTGTGTAAAATGGAACCTATTTCTTTCGACGATAGTTAAAGTTTTCACTAGTAAGAAATTTGCGGTTTTTATATTTGTCATACACATAATAAAAGATATGTTGGTAGTACATAATGTGTTAAAAAAACGAACTATGATATAAAAAAACGCATAGACATTTTGAAGGTGTGGTAAAAAATGTTCGAAGTGTTTAAATTAAAAACGCGCCATGAATATTTCTCTGAGCAAGTGTGATTAAAATAAGACAAGTATAGGTCTCTCATCTTCTCTCTTTTATTATTTGTTGGACATTTGCACCACAGGCCTGCCTATGGCTCTCCCACTCTATATATGATATCTCTATGAATCTTGACAACAGTAAAAGTCAAAATTGTCAATTTCTCAGCGACATTGACTTGTAGACATTTCTGTGCGATAATCAACCTATACGAAACGGACGATAGATTTAGGATACGACCGTTTTATGAATTTTTATTTAATGTAGACCTGCATTAAAAATGTCGTTACATAGTGAAGATACTATTATTGATTTCAGGGTGGCTATACTTTTTATTTTAGTCTATATATTTTTTTTACAGTACGAAAATATTGTTTACCGTTGCTCACAATATGTTTAAGATTTCTCCTGTATTTACAATGAAGTACTTGTTCTTTTGTTGCTATTACCGGTCTAAAGAAAATTGCATGCACAGATGAACGATGTATTTTTTTAATCCCTTTTTTTTATACTCTTTTCCCTCATGTTGGATATTCACAAGTAATGGTAGACTTTGCGCATACCCTCAGCTTTCCAGGACGTACTACCTCACTAAATACTTCAGTGCTATGACTACATAATATACGATAACTTCTGTAACACCAGAATATGTTTCAGGCTCAAGTGCCACCCATTTGTGAAGATTTTGATGAAATTGTGAAGGGTTATTTATTGAAACCTGAAAGATTATCAATACATCAGTGGGAGAGATCACAGAACCATTGGCACCCGCAGCATGATTTGAATTCTCTATACTTAATTGATGATGAAGAATCTGTATTTGAAACTACCCTCATAGTAAGCCATTTTGTATTTATAATCTCTATGTAATAAAATATCTGTATTAGTATATATTTATATGTAGTATATCAGCTGTCCATTATCATGACTGCTTACTTTGGGATATATGTACAGTTGTTTGACTGTACATAGAGGTGCCCTAAGATTATTATTATTATTGTTATCTAAACTCACATTATACTCCCAGTATAAATTCAATATACATTTAACATATCTAATACAGGAAATATAATTGTATATTTTATAATTACTGTGGTCTTTAAAATAGTGCATGTGCAAACAGTGCATATGTTACATATTTTTAAAAATACTTCTATAATTAAATATATTTAATAATTACACTTATAAATATTAATTGTACAATATTGATTTGAGAAATCTTAACTGCAGCATGCTAGGAACCTGACTACAGGTGAAATAATCGGTGATCAAGAAATAGATGTCCCAATTGAAGATGATGAAGAAAATCTCTCCATGTCCCGTGCTCCACTACCGCCAGGACTGGCCACCAGAGGAACAACAATGCAGAACCCATTTTTACCCGCTGGATTTGAAGAGGAGTTTTTGCTGATCCAGGAAAAATCAGAAGTTGAAGAGATCAAACTCAATCTTGATGACAATGAATCTGGGAAGCTATTTGGTGAAGGTATCACAAATTAAAATTTGTCATTTACAAATGATCTTATTCTTAAAATACAATTGAGTCAAAAGCAGTTATCGTCAATTTATTATGAAAATGATAACAAGAACAATAATTCAACATTTCCTTATAACTTAAAAAAAAACTATACAAAATATTTAATATTTTATAATGATAAAATAGATTTTTAATTCTTATTGAATAGTATGATTCTTGAATGCCAGTAAAATAATTACAGAATTGAAGACCACACCTCCTGGGTCAGATCAAACTGTGGTATTTGCTGAAGATGGGTTCACTCTTCTGACTGAGGAAGAAAAACAAGCAAATCAAGTAGCACGGGAGGCTGAAAGCAAAGACATTGAACTGCCAGTTAAAATTGATATCGAAGAAGTTGTGGATACCAATGCTAATTTAGTAGGTATGTATTCTTTTACAATAAAAAATGCACACATTAGAATCTGTTACTACTATGGTAATATGGTAATATCACCAGCTATAATATAAGAGTAAGTTAAATTTCATATTGTAGATCTGATTGTATTGGAATATGCTTTTAGATTTTTGGACTGAAGAAGATGATACTAAACAGGTACAAGAAACTCCAAAATTGAAAGCAGCAAAACCACTTGTAACTACGGAAAATGATGCAGATGATGATAACTTCCTCCAAAACACAATCATCCAACCGCCCATGGTGTTACCTGAGCTGCCAGTATTGCAAATAGGTATATTAATTTATATTTCTGTGTTTTAGTTAATAAAATGTCGGTTTTGATGGATGCAGCTGCCAAGGGAGAACAAAAATCACCTACTTTGACCAAATATAATTAACTGCATCTCGAACACTTTCCTTAATTCCTTAAATTAAATATGGCAAAAATATTGAAAAAATTAAAAAAAAAGAAAAATAGTCCATAGTAAATACTAAAGACATACTTAGTAATACCTAAGTAAATATATGAATATTTTTAAGAAATAGATTGAGAATATCATATGGAATATTTTCAGGTGGACCGTCGATAAAAATAGGTGTAACTTCGACCGAATGGGCAGAGATGATCGACGTGAGCCAGCCTGTGCCGGACTTCAGGGAGCGGATCAAAGAAATGGCTCATGAATTTCCATTCGAATTGGACAATTTCCAGAAACAGGTAAATTAATTTAATATCTACCGGGTATTTCCCATAGATTTTTTCAGCATAATCTATTTTCGGATCTATCCCAACATTATTTTCCATATACTCCTGTTAACCGCAGGCATGTTGCGGCACAGATTGCCCGTACATCTGTGTTAATATGTTAAACGATTAACGGGCGAATTATAAATTGTATGACCTTAAATCATATATCATCTTCAAATTTGGACCGTTTGTATGTTTAATTTCTAACCTACAATGCTATTTAAGTTTGAATATTGTCATTAAAAGCGCACAGTGCTAATTGAGAATATGATTTTATTATTATATGATTGGATATTCCAAAATGGCAAAAATTAGCTTAACACTTGCGAGGAAAGCACGTCGTCTCCCACTACCTGACTTCCTGAGGCCATCAATGCGACCTCGCTATTACATTATTTCAGCGAGGTGTCTAGTTAAATTCTGCAAGTTATGATTCAAACGATTTAACTCATAATTTATCTCAGAATCAGTGAGGAGTATCATAAGTATAATGTTGATATGTCTTCATCAGGCTATAATAAAACTGGAAGAAGGTCATCACGTGTTCGTCGCAGCGCACACGTCGGCCGGCAAGACCGTGGTCGCCGAATACGCCATCGCCATGTCTAGGCGTAACTTTACCAGGTAAAGATATTATCATCATCACCGTCATCATCATCGATCAGCCGAGTGGTAGATTGATTTCCAATCCAAGGCTATCACTGCTACATCATGATATAAAATTTCATGGTAATGAGTTTTAATGGGTTTGGATGACTGTGAATAGCTAAATATCAAATTAATTTGTTTCTCCTTTTACGCTTTATCCAGAACTATTTACACTTCACCAATCAAGGCGCTTTCGAATCAGAAGTACAATGACTTCAACAAGATCTTCGGGGAAGTAGGTCTACTCACCGGTGACCTCCAAATCAACGCGACTGCCACTTGCCTGGTCATGACCACTGAAATTTTACGCTCCATGCTGTACTGCGGCTCCGACGTCACCAGGGACCTGGAATTCGTTATATTCGACGAAGTCCACTACATCAATAATGCTGAGGTAAACATGGACAATATTATATAGCACCTTTAATGGACCAGCACGAACCGATTTTACATTGAGCATAGAAGAGGCGAAAGATGCCAGAACCTTACCAGGTGAGAACTCGTATCCCTATGACAAATAGGTGTAACAGTGTGTATACATATACATATGTATATTTGTAAAATACTGTTCAATATTTTCTATTTGTAACTTTAAATTATTAACTACAAAGAAAATCAGGAATATTTCATTGGTCCAATGAGATTCCTCTAGTACAGTACAATGACATTACATGTTATGTAACCCGCGGTGGTCCGTCGCAGCGCGGCTACGTGTGGGAGGAGGTGCTGATCCTGCTGCCGGCGCACGTGTCCATCGTGATGCTGAGCGCGACGGTGCCCAACACGCTGCAGTTCGCGGACTGGGTGGGCCGCACCAAGCGCCACAAGGTGTACGTGGTGTCCACCCCCAAGCGGCCTGTGCCGCTCTGCCACTACCTATACACGGGTATAGTACTCCTCTTTTTAGGCTGAGCCTTATGGGCTCGCCACCAAACCCCGTGAAGCTGTGAAGCCCTATGAGGTCAACAGCATTTAAACAATTGGAAAAAAAATCATTCCCTCATACATGTATTTGTGTGAGTAGAAGATATTTATGTATTTGTGTGAGTAGAATTTGCAGTGTGCAATTATTGTGTATGTTATAGTACTTAATATAATATTGTAAATTGTTATGTTCATACCAAACCATATTGATCCAAATCTGCTGTGTCACTATATTGGATGGCCGTGAACAAAATTTGTGTATAAGAATACTCATTTCTAAATAGTAAAATCGTTTACTAGTTAGAAATGCGCAATTGCAAATCAAGACGCAAGATATTATTATACCTATATATTGTTATGACGATAGTATCTCGACACTTCATTGTTCGTTATGTATTGCATATATGTATAGTGTATACATATAAAAGTATTTAACATAACAAGCGAGATCAGACCTTACGCCCAAAGATTGAAGGTCGATAATCACTTGACGTCCAAAGTTGTTTACAAAATAACACGGCCGGCTTGTGTGCGGAGTCTGCTTTCTGAAAAATTGTGGAATATTCCCAAATTCTGAAGCTGCTTAAACGGTATATAAACTGTGTGAGCGCTGCAATGACGTAAAAAACTGTCTCATACCCCTGCCTTCCAGCCGGGGTAAAAGCTCCTCTTAGGAGACAGAGGCACGTAATAGATGACCCTGACGACGATATATCACTGGCAAATAGGTCTCCTCCGGAGGACTCGTCACCCTCCCAGACACCACTCAACTACCACGTATACACGCACCGTCCCCGCCGGCGAGGACGAAAACACCACGCTCCACGCGGCAGACGTGCGGCGTGCCCGCACGTTTGACCGTCGCAATACCGGCGCCCTTCGATAAGCACACACCGTGTCGACTCATGCCTAGGTCCGAGTCTTACAGGAGACTCCCAGGGGTCGGTCGCACAGCCCCTAGTCCCTCTCTCGCTGGGCGGAGTCGGAGGTCCAGCCCGTGCCGGGCCTCACTCCTACCTCTCAACACTCTCCTTAATTCAGGCGGAGCCACTTGGACTCGCCACTAAAACCCGGTGAAACCTTAGAGGCCATTAGGGTCGACAGCATAAGTCATTTAGGAAAAAAAATAGCAGTGAGACACAGAACATTTCTGGAAGTGATTAAGAGAGGTTCAACAAGCGATCAAAGGAAGCGATTTCTGCGAATATCAACGCTACTATACAGCATAAATAAACAGTTTGTGCACTCCGAGAGCATCTTTGATTTATCACACAGTACATTGCATCATTCCCAGCAGCCAATCTATGTACCTATACGTAACAATATTAAGGCTTTTTGTCTAGGTTTTTAATATAATTCCTATATATTACAGGATCCGGAGGAAAGTCGAAGAACGAAAGATTTCTGGTGTTAGATCAAGAAGGAAACTTCCTACTGAGAGGTTACAATGAGGCTGTCGCAGCTAAGAAAGCCAGAGAGAATGATCATAAAAAAAGTTTTGGTCCAAAAGGTGAAATTAGTAATGTGTTAAAGATATACTTTTCATAGTGTTGAAAGTATTTTTTACCTCATATGTCCAATGTTGGTAATTTCCAATGAACCTAGTGGAAAAACAACTTATATCTCAGCGAATCAAAAAATCATTTATTCACAAAAAATTTAGTAAAATTCCCTTGAACATTCATTGAACTCGTAAATTTCAGGTTTTATAATATGTTGTCGGTCATATGCGGTAATAAGCGGTATATGTTGTAGAATAATTATTGAATATTGTAATATTTTATGTATTGTTCTAGTTCGACTGTTGCAGGTGGCAAGCAGCACGCGAACCCCAAGGCCGAGCAGACCATGTGGGTGGCGCTCATCGACCACCTGCGGACCAACGATAAGCTACCCGTGGTCGCGTTCACACTTTCACGCAATAGGTACGAAATTTGATAAGAACAATTCTCCTGCCTCGCCAGGACTGCCTCTTTGGTCGAGTGATTGCTACCGCGACTGCTGATCGATAGCCTGGATTGAACCCCCAGGTCGGTCATTATTGGATTTATCTATCTTGAAATTTTTAATCATGCCTCGGATTCTAGGTCTGTGCCCAGCGTATGGCAATAGGCTCACCACTTTTCCATTCCATTGTGAGCTATAAACGTAACTGCTAAAACGTGAGTGTGTTCTACATTCTCTGTCTACCGTTTCGGGAATTACAGGCGTGTTGTTACGTTTTCTTCTTGACATCAATACCTTATTGTTTATTATCACTATTACTTTATTCATTCACCCATCGGCCTTTACAAGTGCGTGTTGGACATGGATTCCCCTAATCGGTCCACTCCACCAGGTTCCGGACCTGGCATGATAGAAAGGCAGATGCCCCAACTTTATAATAAATTTGAATTTCAGATGTGATCAAAACGCAGCAAATCTAATGTCGGTCGATCTCACCACAGCCAAGGAGAAGAGCCATATCCGGTCTTTCTTCAATAGGTGTCTTCAAAGACTCAAGGAACCAGATCAAAGGCTTCCCCAGGTATATCTTGCGAAATATCTCATCAATATTGTTTACATTTCCATGATCTGCCGTGTCCACCAAATATGGACTACCGTCATTATCAACTCTTAATCTTTCACTGTTGTGTTTGACAACTTTTACTTACCTCGGTGCCGTTTTTTGTATACAAAATATATAAATTTTTCCCTATCTTTTAGTGTACAATAAAGAATAATCGTATCGTATCGAATTGTAACTTTTTAGATCATCCGCTTGCAAAGGGTCCTGGAGAACGGGATAGGCGTACATCACAGCGGCATCCTGCCCCTGCTGAAGGAAATCGTCGAAATGTTGTTCCAGACGGGCCACGTGAGTAGCGAGGAGCTTCAGAATATGGAACACGTCGATACATTAACCTAAACGTAAACGACTACTTCGGGGCCACCCACTCGTCCTCTCGTACAGAAGAGGCGGGGCAGAGGTAGCTCACAGAACGTCGCCGCTCGGCAGGTGAAGATCCTGTTCGCGACGGAGACGTTCGCGATGGGCGTGAACATGCCGGCGCGCACGGTGGTGTTCGACGAGGTGCACAAGTACGACGGCGTGGCGCCGCGCACGCTGCTGCCGGCCGAGTACATCCAGATGGCGGGCCGCGCCGGCCGCCGCGGTACGCGCTCCGGCCGCGACTCCTGCCGGGATGTTGCTTGAAAAAAGACTTTCAATTATGTTATGTGTGCGTGCGCGCGTGCATGCATGTGCGTACGCGTGTGTGTAACATTAATATATACGACGTTTATGGTCAATATTTTCTCCGAGTTGTCTCAGCCGAATGGTTCTACTCCTGTAGGTTAATGAATGTGTAGTAGGAGGTTAGCACGGTCGCTTGTTTCATTTTTTAATCACTTCGTTGTCAGGATTGGACAAGACGGGCACGGTAATAATACTGTGCAAGGATGAGGTGCCCGATCAGATGACTCTGAAAGGTATGATGCTGGGCATTCCGCAGAAGCTGTCCTCGCAGTTCCGCCTCACCTACGCCATGATACTGAGTCTTCTAAGGTAAGCATGGTCTACAATATTTTGTCGTAATCATAATCCCTTTCGTTATTGCATTAGTGAACACGAATCTCTTTAGATTGTTTCGCAGTTGGAAACGAGTGGTCTCGCTCTCATCATAAGTTTTAAGGCCGAGTCGACTAACCCAATATTTGTTATAACAAATAAGACATATGTACGGATGTAAAATTATCCGTTTAAATGTTAACATATCCGTTAATTAGCTTTTTGTTTTCTATCGTTTTGGTTTTCTACCAAGTTTCAGATCAAACGCTCATGTGTGAAGTGTTGAAGTGTTGATATATTTTATTACTAGTAAAATAACAACGACTCAGCAATATTCACCTTATAAAATACAGACGTGAAGATATAAAAAATTACCCAATAAAATTGTTTTTCCTTTCAGAGCAGCGACTGTTACAGTTCTTGGCATGATGCAAAGGTCCTTCCGCGAATTCAACCAGATCTGCCAAGCTGACAAGAACAGGAAACAGCTGGAACTGGCTGAGAAGGAGTATGCTGAAAAATGCTCCACCCCCCTCGCGGCACACCTCACTCCATTGTCAACGTTCTACGATACGGCGTCAGCCTATATAGACGTTTTGAACGAAATAATGCCAATTCTGCTCGGCCAGTCGAAGATTGCCAAGGAGTTGGTGGCCGGGAAGGTGCTCATATTCTCGGCAGGACCGTACATCAATCAACTTGGCATTTTATTGAACACTAGTGGTAAGTTATGAATTGACAAATATTATATGAGGACGCCTTTAAGCTTCTGGAATGGAAAGGACTGGGCATCAACATCAATGGCGAATACATCACTCACCTTCGATTTGCCGACGATATCGTAGTCATGGCAGAATCGCTGGAGGATCTTAGCACAATGCTCGAAGACCTCAATCGAGTTTCCCAACAGGTGGGCCTCAAGATGAATATGGATAAGACGAAGATCATGTCGAATACCCATATTCCTAGGCCCACCCCAGTAGTTGTTGGAGGCTCGATTCTTGAAGTTGTAGACGAATACGTCTATCTTGGACAGAAGGTCCGATTAGACAAGTCCAACTTCGAGGCAGAGGTCAATCGTCGAATCCAACTCGGCTGGGCAGCGTTCGGGAAGTTAAGCAGCGTCTTCTCGTCCAAATTACCTCAGTGCTTAAAGACGAAAGTCTTTAATCAGTGCGTGTT
>DWJK01006050.1:0-10733 GCA_018248815.1 Croniades pieria auraria | reverse complement strand
ATTTTGTTCATTTTATTATTCTAAGTAAAAATAATTCCTGCCTCGTTGGTCGATTGGTTGCAAAGCGCGACTGCCGATCGGGAGATCCTGGGTTTAAGCCCCGGGTCGGGTACTGTTAGGTTTTTCTAATTTAGGATTTCTAGTAGTGACCTAGAGTCTGGATCTGTGCCCGGTGTATGGCAATAAGCTCACTATCTATTCCATGGGGCGTAAACGTAATTGGTTAAACGTGGGAGTGTACTACACTCCTCTGCTTACCGCTTCGGGGATTACAAGCGTGATGTTATGTACGTAATTACATAGCAATTTTTGAAATATTCCGTCTGTTCATCCCACATCAATGATAAGCGCGAGGAACAATTGACAATGATTGCCACTAATTTAGGACAGCGAGTGATTCGCGATGGTATCATTAGCTACCAATTATCTGATGAGTTAGTAGTGGTAGTACCATGATATTGTCTATGTACATTCTCGTTAATTTGTGTAATTAAAAAACCACGATTTAATTAATTTATATCAATGAATGTCAAAACGAACACATGAGGCCTGTAAGGATATTTGGTACTTGGTGGTCTCTGCCTCCCTAAGAGGGACCTAGCGTGATGGTATATTTATTAATTTTTAAATAATAAAATTATATTTATGTACCTTATTAGAAGCACGATGTTCGTGTGTTTGTACATAAGCATGCGTGGTCCGAACGTGCCTGTATGTATCTTTTTTACACTTATGAATCCTAGAATCCAAGTGTGAGTTGATATTATTAATAAAGTTAATTATTAAAACCAGATCAAAACCAAAGTTCTAAATTGTAATATTACACAGGATACATGTATAGACGTTTGTCTAATTGTATTAAATTAATCGTGATCACACCATACCTAAATGTTTGATTTCATTTTCAATTCTGCTACGGATAACTGATGGTCTCAACATCAATTTATCCGTTTATGTAATTGTTTACGTAAAATAATTATTCAGCTTTCCGGTTCGTAATACTATTTTAACTATCAAGTTTTTACTGTCAAACATACCGGGATGAAGCTGATTTTTTTTTTATTGAAACAAAAGTATGGCACTATTCTAATAACAACATCCGGAAGTTACCGAATTTGTCGTAATTTCTAAAAAAAATATGCAATATTTAAATACGCTCAAAGTTTTTGTGATGTTTTCAAAGCTGTTTATTACATACATTTATAATCAAACTAGCTTTTGCTCGCGACTTCGTTGCATGGAATAGTTGCATTGGGCAGCATTTTGAGCAAATAGTTATTTATTTCTTATTAATTGCCCAAATACAAAGTTTCATAGTTTTATTTTCGAAAATCACGAACTCCCATACAACCTTTCATCCCCTTATTTCAACTCCTACAACCCTTTATTTCGCGATAAAAGATAGCCAATGTCCTTCCCTAAGACTCAAATTCTCTCTGCACCAAATGTTATCAAAAGCGCTTCAGCGGTTTAGGCGTGAAAAGGTAACAGACGGACAGACAGACGCACTTTGGCATTTATGATATTAGTATGGGTAAGAGATTTTTTTCAATAACTCGGGTACATAGATTAATATATCAATATATATAATACTGTGACATCGAAATCGTTGGTATTAACGCTTTAGCGGTCTGCGGTCGAATCATTAGCCCGCGCTCTCCTGACGACATATCCGGTGCTAATAGGGTTCATTATTTTGATCAATATTGTAGCAGTTGGACTCATTTATATCATCGTCATTCCACTAAAGACACCAACATGAGTAATACATTAAAGCATTATTGAGACTTGCAGTCCTTTACCATTTATTAATTTAAAAAAAGTCTCATCACCATCTTACTGCAATCGGTGGGAGCTTATAAAGGAGGACCTCTTATAGATCCGAAAATAGTCGGGCCATTCCGAAAAACATACGTGAGTTAAATCAATATACATTATATAATCATGCCATTTCGTCAGGTCTTTTCGTCACCGCTACCACAAAGCTTGAAGACGAAAGTCTTCAATGAGTGCGTCCTACCTGTTATGACATACGGAGCTGATATGTGGACACTCACGATGCGACCGGTCCACCAATTTAAGGTCGCTCAGTGAGCTATGGAGAGGACTATGCTCGGTGTCTCTCTGAAGGATCGAATCCGAAATGAGACGATAAGACAGAGAACCAAAGTTATCGACATAGCCTGAAGGATTAGCAAGCTGAGGTGGTAGTGGGCTGGTCACATATGTCGCAGAACTGATAACCGTTGGAGTAGACGTGTTCTAGAGTGGAGACCGCATCTTGGCAAACGTAGCGTAGGACGCCCTTCAGGTAGGTGGAGTGACGATATACGCAAAGTGGCTGGCAGCAATTGGATGCGACGAGCCGAAGATAGACTTCAGTGGCGTGCCATTGGACAGGCCTATGTCCAACAGTGAACGGGAATAGGCTGATAATGATGATGTTGAATACACAGCGCTTGTTCCTAGTTCGTATAGTGTAGAAGATACGTTTCAATATTGACTTTGAATTTTTTTTTTCTAAACAACTTTTATATTTGTGACAAGTGATTACGAATTTTACAAATCAAAACCATTATCACTTTTATAAAAGAAATAATAGACATTTTAATCGAGAACAATAGTGGCATGTTCGAACTGGGTACAACTTAAAACATAAACTAACAGGGTGGACTCGATATCAATCGACAAATTGTCGTAATCAACCCAAAAACGTGAGAGTGAAAATTTTAATTAGACTGTTAAACCTTGTAAATATTTACACTCTTAGAAAATTCAGCAATGACGATCCACTCATTTTTTTATCCAGTAAGGAAGGGGGTGAAAACAACAAACGTACTATACTGCCAAATAACATTTAATGCGTTATGTCACAGTGAGGATAGGTCGCTTGAGTGCCTGCCGCGCGCGGCGCCGCCTGTCGCCGCGGCGGCGCGCCTCGCCCGCCTCGCCCGCCGCGCCCGCCGCGCGGAACTGCGGCTCGCCGCGCGCCGCCGCCTCGCGCCGCGCCCACCGCAGCGCGTGCACGTTGCAGCCCACCGCGTCCTGGGGGCCGACAGCCGTCAACACACCGCAACACGAGAGTGCTGCCGTCTAGCTCACGGTGCAGTCGTATAGGTCGTAGTGCTGCCGTCTAGGCGACGGTGACGCTTAATAACGATGAATCGTAAGATCATACTTTATTCAACATATGTACATATTTATGTTTTTTCTCTTTCATGCATCAGAAAAATCGCGATAGGAGCGATCCATTAGCCTTTATGAGTGAACTGTTTGACTTGGGCCCGCCCTCGTCGGCCCTCCTGTAGCCGGTCGTGGGCCCTTTGAACCCGGCAGTGATGTAGTATAATGGGAGATGCAATGGTGACGGAGAAGGAGAACGATCAGAACGACTGACCCGTAGCTCGTTGAGACGCAAGGCGGCCTTGGCCTGTATCTGTATGAGGTGCTTGAGCAGCGCGGCGTGCGCCACGAGCGGGCGGTGGTGCACGCGCAGCAGGAACAGCGCGGCGCGGCTCAGCAGCTCCACCTGCGCGCCGCGCTCCAGCAGCGCCGGCAGCAGCCGCACCATGTCGCACGCCGCGCTGAACGGCAGCAGCAGCAGCGCCTCCTCCAGCTCGCTGACCGTTCAATCGATCATATTACACTCTCATACACGTAGTGTTTTTCAATCTATCTTATAAACTAACATATATGTATATAATATTTGTGTAGTTAAGTATATTCAAATATTGTTAGAAATCAATAAGTAAAAAACATTCGTGAAGAACATTTTTATCTTAGAGTTGATGAGCTTCATCTACACTCATCACTCTTCATGCATACACGCCTGTGGCTAACAGAAGGCAGCGCGCACCTGGAGCGGATGCGACACAGCGTCTGCAGCAAGAAATCCTCGGGCGAGGTGCAGGCAAAGGCTGCCATGAGCGGTGGAGGCTGCGCGGTGCCATTAGCGGCCAGCTCGCGGGCATACTCCGCGCCTAGAGACAGGCACTCAGCAATGGCGTCTGCCTGCACACATATTGCGAACATAATCACTTTGTATTCCACATTCAGCTGTTTTCTGCTGATCTCTTAAAACTCAGACTATCTAGTAGGGTAACCTCGACTAGGAGATTTCTAAGTGCAACTGTGGATTCTAAAGTGTGAATGTGACAGACTGATTTGAAGTGGGTGGAAGTGCTTGTGGGACATGTTTAACAGAATATCATACAGAATGTTTAATATTCTAAAATCAAAATTAAAACTTTAAATGGAAAATAGCTTCCAATGAAAAATAGGTTACACACTTTGCTGCGTACCAGTACACACGACTCAAATAATAGTAGTTAACGAAGTAGTTGTGTACCAAATAATGTTTTATTAGGTCAAATATGGTGGTTACAAAGATTTCATCAATTTGAAAGTACAAACAAATTTTGCTGATATTAGCATGCAATATCAAACAATTCAAAAATAATGTAAATTTATTGATTCTGAAGGTCAAAATTTCAAACTTAAAGCACTAACTGTCGTGTCACCATGATAATAATAACGATGATCTAACGACAGTCCTTCTTTTCTTGAAATTATTCGCCTCATGAAAAACAGTGTAAAGTAATCAAATGCTTTCTTATATTGCCTAAGAGAACAGTTTTCGATAAGACTTACAATGTCTTAAATAATAAGAATAAATATATGTAAAGTGAACTTACCGCTTTTTCAGCTCCTATTGTTTTCTTAGTGGGCATTGTCAAACCAGGTAGACCAGGAACTGGAGCCTGTAATGGAATTTAGAAATAATTTAAATAGTACTCAGAGACAACATCAAATAACTTTGTAGTCTAAATTTGACACCATCATGAACAATGAAAGCAAGTGTAGGTTCTCAATTTAGGAATTGCAGTAGTTTCAATAAAATGAGAAAAAAGTTAACAATTTAAATTAAATCCACTATTATCAACAGTGTATCTTCTGTTATTTAATGTTTTTTAATTTTTGAAACCTTCTCCTAAGGGGGACATTTAATGTTGGACATAAAATCTTTATTTACGTATTTAGTTACTAAATGGTATTGTGAATGTGATGTAATGTTAATAAGTAATTAATGTTATGTTATGTAATTCATGAAAAGTGAGCTTATGTTACAATACAAAAGTGTTTGCATTACTGTTTGACATTAGTCAGCAGCCTCAAGTAGAATATTTGCCAATCATCAGGACCACCTATCATAATTATATCAATAGAGCCATTCAGTATGTATATGATATAGTTATGTAAGCAACAATGTGTCAAACATGATAGTGTGATAGTGTTTCCAGGAGGGCGAGAGTATTGTCAACAAAACAAGTGTTGCGATCATTTTAATAACAATCGGGCCCCGACTCAGAACAAAGGACCATTGAATGGGGATATTAGTTCTTTATAAACCACACATACATATCCTTATTAAAGGATACGTTTATTCATTTGGTTTTCGAGGTAGTTAAAAAATGTGAGCTTAAAGTTAAAGAACCTTTTGTACCAGACGGCCTCATCGATGCAGAGAACCGCAAATACCATCACATAGTGGTATAGTCAACAGACACAGGATCAAGATCAAAAGCGACTGACGTGTTGTTCAGCGGTGGCCAGCCCCTCCTCCTCGTCGTCGCGGTCGCCCAGCACCAGCGGCTCGTCGGAGCGGCGGTACAGGCGCAGCGCGCCGTCGGCCCCGCCCGAGGCGGCCAGCAGCGCGCCCGCGCCCGCGCGCACGCAGCCGCACGCGCCCGCGTGCCCCTGCGCACCACATACTATTGTATAGCGAATCTCGTTTTCGATACTATACTAATACAAAGTTCAAAAAGAATATCAGAAGTATTCATATTGATGGTCATACTTTTTAATTTATAATAAAACAGCAGAAGACAATGAAAAATGAACAAAGATTTTAGTGCAGCAACTTGAGAATTTTATTCTCCCCTCCCCCCGACCCCCATCTCTGTACAGGTCTTAATACACTTACATTGAGAGTAATGATGTTGTCATATGTATCACCGTCCCATTGCTTCACCTTGCCATCCTTGGAGGCGGTAAAGAAGTAGTGTGTATTAGGTATGAAGTGCAGCGACGTGACCGAGTCGTTGTGTGCGAAGATCGATTTGTGGCAATCGCCAAAATCCAGGCCCCAGATCTTGACGTTGCGGTCGGCAGAGCCGGTCGCTATGATGGTGGAGTCGTAGCTTATGTCCATGGAGAGCACTGGCTGCTTGTGGCCATATAATGATAAGTAAAACTGCAACAATTATAAAATGACTAGAAAAAGGTAATATTTCACCACTTACATTTACGTTCCACCATGGAATACGTCGTGAACCTATTGCCATACACTGGGCACGGAACCAGACTCCGAGCCACTACTACAAATTTCTACGAAAAAATCTAGGCTAGAAAATTCCAATAATAGGCGACCCTGGAATTGAACCAGGACCTCTCAATCGACAGTCGCGCTTGCAACCACATGACCAAGGATGCAATCAATATTTCAATCGAAAATGAAAAGATTAAGAATACTGTTTATTTACCTTAAATGTATCAACGAAGAATATCTTCACAGTAAAATCCAGAAGAGCTACAGCAATAAACTTGTTATTCAGACTCATGCTAACTGCAGTTACAGCCTCTTCCAACTCTAGTGTTCTCGTGTGAAGCAGAGACAATACCTGATAATCATCATCAACATCAACACTTATGTGGGACATGGGCACAGTCGGACATGGGTCTCCTCTCAGGATGAGAACAGTTATGACCAAAGTCTGCTACATAGATTAGGTGTGATTCGGTAGAATACACACACTTTAGAAAACATTCTGGAAATCTTAAGGTGTGTAGGTTTCTTAAAAATGTTGTCCTTGATCATCACTGCAAGTGAAATATAATCTTAAAATACATGACATATACAACATCTATTATTACTGCCAAATAGTATCATTACCTTAACTTTTGATTCACCGGTTGGATCTGGTATGAGCTCAAACTGCCACAATTTCACCGTCTTATCTCCCCCTCCGGTGTAGCAGCCGCGCTACAAATAAATATTATGTCTATTAGTTCTGAATTATTTGAAGACCATTCGTCGTGTCGCTCTGGTTCGAGTTAGCTATCTCCCCAAACTGCAGGCAGAGCCTCGCTGGCTCGCCTCCAAGCTCGGTAACGCTGTAGAGGCCACTAGGGTCAACAGCATAATACAATATAGAAAAGGAAAAGTGGGAGCGTACTTCACTCCTCTGCCTACCCCTTAGGGGATTACAGGTATGGTGTTACTTTTAGTGTTATTGTCTGATTTTCTTCAGTTAGTCATTGGAGTCATAGTTCTATTATGATCAAGTTGTTAGTTAATGGACATATTTAAAATGTAAAATAACTATTGCAAATATTTTTGCGTTAGTTATGTCATTTGACCAGAAAACACGCTCTCTGTAGTGGAATACTTAATCTCGTCCACTAATATAACACTTAAAGTTACAAATATTTGTTTGTCTTTTATTTTTGTGTTTTACAGTTTGAACAAAACGGGTAAAATAAAGGAACACTATTAAGAGACCAAGGGCATAATTATCGACCTTAATAAACCCAGTAGAGGCAATCGCGAATTTTTAACAATGCAGAAGATACCAAGATAAACTGTTGACCATATTGTTAAGAAATTTGCAACTGAAGGAACGATTGGTAACAACCGTCGTCCAGGCAAACCGAGAGCAACAACTTTGAGTGAAGATTTGAGTATGGTTATTAAAATCAAACTGGATAGACGGTTAACTGCGCCAGAAATAGCAGCACAGTTCAATGTGGGCCATGATAAACTTGTCATTATATCCAAAGTCAAAAGACTCCTTGACGCAGGTCTCAAGGGAAGCGTAGCGGGTTCCAAACTAATTTTAAAGCAATTAATAAAAATAAGAGACTTAATTTTGCTAGAGAACACAAGAATTGGACAACAGCAGATTTGGAGAATGTTCTCTGGACTTGCAAATCAAAATTTGAACTTTTTTGATCAAACCGAAGAGCTCTTGTGCAGCAGCAGTTGAATGAAAGTATGAACGAGGCTTCTATTGTGGTGTTAGTTAAACATGGCGGAGAATCTGTGATGGTTTGGGGCTGTTTTGGTGGTTCTGCACTTGGGCATCTTGTACATGTACAAGGAATTTTAAAAAAAGGTTACAAGAACATGTTAAAGAATAATGCATTGCCTTCGGGAACCTATTTAATTGATCCGGGATTTATATTTCAATGGGATAGAGATCCTAAACACACGCCGAAGGTTTGAAGGATGTCGAAGGAGAAGTGCAAGGACGTTTTTTAAGGAAAAAGATCAGCAACTGGTGTGGAAACTGATAATATGCCCTACGTAATCTACATACTTAAAACCAATAGAATTATTGTGGCAGTGGCCGTATAGACAGGTGCAAAAATATTGTCCGATGTCTTAAGAAGACTTGTGGAAAAAACTACGAGACGAAAAAAAAATGTAGCTCAGTAGCGCAAGCTATGCGAGACCATCAGTAACAAAAGGTGGACATATAAATGGTTCAAAATTTAAACATTTCAGGCATAAACGATGCACATGTCCTCCTTACTGCCCTCTTCCCGGGCTCCGTAGTCAACAAGTGCAGAAGAATCTTTACCACCGCTGTCTTATAATTTATGAAATCTTACAAGAATTAATGTTTGATGACATAATGTATTTTCTATATCTTACTTTTACACGAATTAATAATGAATGACAACATTTTGCATACAATTAAGACGTGAAAATACAAGGCAATTTAACTATTTTAATAACTGCTCGACATCCGACCCGGGGTGTAATGTAGTGGTATTTGAGTTAAGCAGCGAAAGTTAAATTGTCGCTTGCATGTCGCTAAATTAATATGTGAACAACTTTGAGTAGCAAAGTGAAAGTCTATGAACTATTTTGCATGAAACTTAGTCTCTACCAACAACATAAGGGAGATAGACAAGTCGTTTTGCAGGACACGTAATCTCTGGTAATAGAATACGGAAGACAGCATGTAGACTATTTCCCGTAATCTTTTATTTTAAGTTGCATTCGAAGGGAGTCAGGCTTTAAGCTATTTTGTGCGTAATTTTGTCTTTACCGAGAACAGAAGTGAGCTATATCAACAATAGGAGGGAGGTATACTACAAGGTATTTTGCGTGAAACCTACTTTGTAGAGGCAGTCTCAAGGAGATGGACAATCTATATTTAGTGAAGCTTAGTCGTTATGAACTGTAGAAGTGAGTGAGACAGATTGTTAATTGTTTTACGTGAAACGAAATTTTTAGTAATTTACTAATCGAAAGGTCATTCGAAATATGTACTCCATATTTTGTTTATTATCCATCTGCGTAGTTTTAAATGAATAAAGGTACCTATCTAGACGTTGCTCAACTGAGGCCAATTTTGGCGAACTTGCACTACGAGTACTATAAAGTAAAAGTTCGACAAACTCGCCTTGTACGGTCAAATTGCGACTTACGTGTATTTTATCCATTTAAATTCGGGCATATGTAGTCAAGTTCCGGGACCATGTAATGTTACATAATTCAGTATTATTTATATGGTTCGCTCTACTACGGCCCTAACGTTCCTCATTCTAAGTTAATAATACCTCTGTCCAAGGGCGGAACGATAAAAGAGTTCACCATGACGATGACGATCGCTTGTGATGTTACCTGTAATCACTAACTAATTATGATGCTGCACCTACTTGTGGAAACCAGCATTAATTGCGACACCGTGCGGATATTAATTAGCTGTTTCGTAATTCGTGTGCATTACTCGCGATTTGGGGATTATCGTTAATCGAATCGCATTATTCAAAAACTCCCGGAATACGCCGGAGTGGTATCCAATTATATTTTTTATCGATTACTATTCGATTGCAAAGACTTAGGAGTCAAAGCTGCATACTTCACTACTGTATCAAGCTGCATACTTAAGTGTATAGCACTCATAGCATCAAGCTATTAACAACAATTAATACTAATAAGTACAATTAAATCATACATAAGCTTCCACCGTTTTTTATCAAAAGTTAGAAGTCGATTGTGACGGAACGGTACAATAAGCTTATTCGAAGAATTGTCCATCACAAGCTACTACTTTTGCTCATCTGTCAGGCAGCATTCGAATATCACCTCTAGAGAACTCTTTATCTTTTGAGGCTGTTCATGGATCAACCCAAATTTTGGTATTGACCGGAATAAATTTAATGACGACCGGATAGTGAAATGTCTGATGAATATAGCGAGTGGGGTAACACATCCCAATCCATTGTTATCAAATAATTTTTGACTGGAATCGCAACATGCGGGGTGGGCATTATTAGATAGAAAAATAATGTTGTCGTGTCTGGAAGTGAAGAAGTAAGAAGCTGCACCGCCAGTGTACGGTGCGGCTCATAACAGGATATCATAAAACAGCTGCTTTCACAGGTTCTTTGTTAATTGTTACTTAAACATCAAAAACGCCAAGAAATATTAAGATTTGACACAAGTGCAATTTAAAAAGATATACTTGCTTTCTTTAGATTAAAATTTGTTTGTCTCGGTCTCGTAACATTTAGTATATTTTAAGTTAAACATTAAGTTTATGTTGTGTTGTGTTATGTGATGTTGTGTTATGTTATGTTACGTTTCTGCTCTGATATGTACACATTTATATTGAATTTGGTAATGATATTGGCTGACATCCCGTGACGTCTCCAAATGG
>DWJK01006049.1:0-10734 GCA_018248815.1 Croniades pieria auraria | reverse complement strand
TTTATTGAAATTGAACAAAAAAAAAAATTTTTAATAGAAGATAGATATTGCATGTCAGCACACAAAAATGTAACTTTCCTCAATATTGGAAAATCGGAATTTTTGCAGTATAATATTTCTTCCTTTACAGCCAATTAGATAACGTTGGTAAGGTTCATTTGTAGAGTAAACATACAGTATTATAAAATAGCACGAATTGACGATTCATTATTTGATCCATCCACTATCCAATTCATACAATGTAATTTAATCCAATAACGGAAGAACTTAAATGAAATTCTTAACAGATGTTTTCTATCACCTAATTTCTTAACATCTCAAGCGGAACAAATGAAATAGCATGATAATTTTAAGTGACAATTTATTCCATGCCACACTTTCTTTGGCAGCAACCTTCAGAGCCAATACTTAGGCGTACATACAATGATATATGGAATATCACGTTTTGGAAAATTATCTCAAGTTAATAAAAGCTACGGCTTTCATACACTTCATTTGAAATCGTAAGTAGGATTTTGTGATGAGCTTTTTGTATTGTGTTCACAGTCTCGATCATCGAATCTGTTTATTAATTTCAATTGCATTCCTTCATGTCTCTTACTGTAAATATTACTATTTTTTATCACATAGATTAACCTAACTTGCCCTCTTTATAATGAACAATAACCGACCGACCTACGGCATCAAACGCGGCGGCGACTCGCAACCACCAATCAGACGGAGCAGTAAAAACGTGTCCCGTCAACGGTTGGAGTAATACGAGGCATACTGTGAGGGTTGGTACTGACCGGGCTGCAGCGGGCGCATGAGGTTGAACTGCGGCATGACGGGCAGCACGCCCATGACGGGCGGCATGGACACGGGCACGCCCACGCGCACGGGCTGCGGCAGCATGCCCACCACCTGCTGCATCATGGGCCGCCGCATGGCCGCCGCCGCCGCCTGCTGCTGGCGCGCCGCCGCCGCCACGGCCGCCGACATGTGCGCCGCCACCTGCGCGCAGCGCCTGCTTACTACAGCTGCACACTCTCGTCATTACAACATACTACTACTGTACATGTTTCGATACTTCCACTAATTCGCCCATTAGCTTTTAGAAGTTCACTACTGGATGTGGCCCTGTCCTAACCGACGCCACTCCACCTTATCCCGGCCCTTCCAAATCCAGTTGTATTCCACCGTCTTCTTCGGGTAGCTAGGATGACCTGGTAGGAGGGCCATCTACGCTAGTTTTATTGTTTTTTTTTCTCAATAATGATCATAGAGTTGTGGACTTGTCTAGTAGCAATACAATTCAGTGTTACTTACCACAAAAATTGTAACCACTTCACATGTCATTGACTGCAATTATATTTTACTATGGCGCTGCTCAGATAAGATACTGAAACCAGCAGATTATATCTTTAGCAGTGTTAATCAGCAACATTCACAAAGGCAATAACATCATCATCATCCTATGATCATCTACTACTACTAGACTGCCTTGTTGGTTGAATGGTTGCAAGCGCAGCTGCCAATTGGAAGGTCCTGAGTTCAAATCCCGGGTCGAGTATTATTGGACTTCTTTAATAGAATTTCTGGTAGTGACTCGGGAGTCTGGATTTGTGTCCGGTGTATGGTAATAAGCTCTCCACCTATTTCATGGGACGTAAACCTAACTGGTGAAACGTGGTAGTGTACTACACTCTTCTGCCTACCCCTTCAGGGATTACAAACGTGATGTTACATTATCATCTACTACTGAACATAGGCCTTCACAATGGCATACTACTGAGCTTGATCTTCTCAGCTGTTTGCATCCAACCACTGACAGCCACTTTTTATATCAAATATCATTAATAATGTATTACCTATTACATGGATATACTCGTTATAAAGCACTGGAGGACCAATTGTATATTCAACACTAACTTTAGAAACATTTAAGTTCTATCTTCAGACTGCAACTAGTACAGAACAATAATACTTCTTTCACAACTATTACTAGAATTCTATGTCAAAACACTGTACATATTACAATACAAATACACACTCTACTAGGAATTAGTCTGTGTTACAACCGGTTAATGATTTCAAAATATTAATGCAATCATAAAAATGTAGGATGATGAATTCTGACTATTACAAGTTAGAAGTAAAAAGCATCCACAATCATAACATAATGAGTTATTAAATAATGTTCATTGAAAAGCAATGTTTGAGACATTAACTGGTACGAAACAATAAAACTGACAGGTTGAAATGAGAAAAAACAAGTATTTACAAGAACAGCAAAAATATACCATACAAAAATTAATAAAAGGCAAATATATCATGGTAAAAAATAATTTCTAAACAGCAAACACAAAAACTACACTATTTTAATTAGGGTACGAGATGCTAACAAAAAACAGTTAAATACGAAAAGTACGACATACATAATAAAAAAATTGTCACGTACAGAATATATTACCTCGGCCTGACTCGTGCTGGGCGTGATCATGGCGGGGGCGGGCGCGGGCGTGGGCGGCGCGTCCGGCTTCGGCTTCGGCCGGTATTTTGTATGCCTTGCTCTAATTTCTTCTAAGGACACATCCTCTGGGGGATGGATTATTTTGGAGCCGGCGCCCGTGGCCGTGACCAGGGGGCAGGCGTTGGCCGCCGGCGGTCTAACGGAACCGTTTTCTTTTGGTTCCGCCGAGGTAGCCGCCGAGGTCGTGGGCGGTGCACTAATTGTTGCATTGCTGATGAAAGAAAGAAAATGTATGGTCTTGTAGTAACATAAATTATACTGCAAACAGGTCCATAACAACCAATGAAGGACCTATCAACTGTCTACACATTTAAAATTCGTTTTAAATGACTTCCTAACACTGAATAATTGAGCAAAGGGTAAGACAAAGTACATGGGTAATTTCTTTTTATCAGTTTACTGCTGTCCACTGCTGGACATAGACCTCTCCAATAGCACGCCACTGGGTTCGATTTTCAGTTCTAAGAAGAATATGAGTAATAGAATGTCATAATTAATTTTATCACTATCATCATTTTATCGAATGTTTTCCGGTTGTTTAGTGAAGTGATTTTAATATATGTAAAGATATAGGGTCGCTCAGCAGCTGATCTGATAAATATTATATATACAATACTCGGAAATCGACTTGGCACTTGGGAGGAATGTACTTGACGCACCTCTATATGACTTTACCCATGTATGTCATCCAAACTCGTCTTTGACAAAACTCACCTCATTATTGTGTGATTATAGGTAAGGTGCCTAGGTAACTTCTGTGAATTATGAATGTATAATCATATCTAGAGATCATATTGCAACATAATTGTGATAAGTATCTCACCTATAAGCAGGAAACGTAGGTTTATTTGGAGTGGATGTGGACACACTTGCGGCAGGGAACAGTGGCCTCATGCCTGGCATCATTAACCTGCAAACATCAAACTATTTATTAATATTGGAGAATGTATTAACCACCTAGTGCAACTTTTCATCATCAACTAGGTTGACCAGTAGAAAATGCCAAGTGGCATTAAGTCAGCCCATAGTTGACAAAAAAAAAACGGAAAAATGGGTAACTTTCTGAATTGATACAATGAATATACTCCATAACAAATATGGGATGTTGACTGCACATAATTACATTTCATTGTTTTCATTATTTTCTTTTTATTTATTTATCAATAAAAATAAACTTGGCAATAGGCTCACCACCTATTCCATGGGACATAAACTTAACTGGTGAAACGTGGGAGCGCATTACACTCCTCTGCCTACTCCTTCGGGGATTACAGACGTGATGTTACGTTCGTAAAAATAAACAAAACCAAAAATGCATCCATGTGTTTCAATTGTATTCAATGTGTTGTATGTAATTAATTAAATCAACTTATTTTAGAAATTAGACAAATGGTAAGCAGTATTTGTCTCAGCTGATAAGAGTTTTATTTGTAATGTATGGAAATAATCTCAACAAAGAAAACTAGCAATTAATAAAACTGATCTGATAAAACTGAACATAATTAAAGATACTATAATATTCTAGTAGTATTTATATGAGCATGTAATCTCTTTGTACTACCAGCTTTGATAATGACTCATAATTGGACTAAACAAAAGAACACAAAGCAAGATAATGGTTGTTATATGTATTGTGGTATGAAAAATGAATAATAATTACTAGTTGCAAAGCAATTGTCGAGGTTCCACTGGGTTGGTGCTGTTCACATCACTATTGACATAGTAATTTTTTCTATATAGCCTGAACCATGGCCTCGGATACAATGTAAGGTAAATAAATTTAGATTGTATATATACAGGTATGATCTGTACGATAAATTGGCTTAAAAAAACTTATATCATCAAGAATTAAAATTCACAAGTGTACAAAAATTCTTGTTAATTTTCATAACAGTTGCATTTGGAGTCACAATTTCCAAATAGCACAATACTCACTTTTTTTTAATTTACAAAATGGTAATTTTATTCTTGATAGAAATATTGAAATTATGTATTGTAACTTATTGCAAGATAGTATTTGATCAAACATAATATAGAACTCGCTGGAATTTTATTCAACAAATGTTCAGTGGTATTCGGCTCATTTATGCACATTGGTCATATAAAACATTGTTGTGGCAAGCGGCACTGTTGTGAAAACAATACACTCAAAATGAATCACAATAAAGTGAATGTGTTACAATATGTGTAGGCACAATTTCAAACTTTTGAATAACGAATCAAATTATGAATAGAATTACGAAAATTAAAAAGATTATTTTTGATAGGAGTCAACTACAATGACACGGATTTTTGTGTTTGACTATGATATAATTGTCTATGTTTAAAGGATCAATTTCTTAATGCTCGTGTTCATCACATAAATTCATTTCATATGAATTTTCTTTATCATATGATAGCCTAGCGTTTGGCCGCGATCCAGCATGGTAAAAAGCGCAGATGAGTCTTAAGATGGAGCACGCATGCGTAGTAAGAGCCTAGATAAGATAAGAACAAACTTACCGTGGTCCCTGCATAAAATGTGGCATCATGTGATTCATTTGCATGTGTCCAGGATACATGCCCGGAGGCAAAGTGCTCATTGGTGTGGGTAGAATGCCCGGCGTCACCGATGATGGGCCGGGACCTAGCTGTGGAAACATAAACAGCATATTGTAGGATAAAAATTAACTTTCATTGCCAACATAATAGTATTAACGAACATTTAAAGCACACACATATGCCATAGACAGTAACTGTGATGTGAAAAAATATTTGCACACTTGCAAACCCAGCTCGTTATAATGTAAGCAGACATCTGACAGTTTAGCAGTGACATAAAGCATACAAACAAAATAAAATTAGTTACATGTCTACATAAACTGTTTAACCTTCACAGATATATAATTTTTAAAGATTTAAATTTAACACAACCATCGTAGGTACAGTTAAAGAGTAATTAGCTAATTGTACAGTTGAGTAGAAAAGTACAATTACTACACAAGTGTAACTTTTATAATGATTACGAGATGAAGTGATGACTGGAAGTGAGAACAAGTTTTTACTTAATTATTATTGTTACATAATGATTAATTTGACTACTAATGTTATGATTGTGTTCACAGGATTTTTAGCTACATGTATTTCCTCTACCTTACATGTTATGTCAAATACTAAGTGGGAATCAAACAAAATGCAATAAGACAATCATATGAAAAATCTGCATACTGAGTTATTGTGGATATGGATTTTAGTATATATGTAGTATTATTATGTATGGAATTAGTGTATAAGATTTGTTTAGGTGACCTAAAGTTAATCTAACATCAAAATAAATAACTTCTAGGTTCTTCTAGATTATTACTTCTACTTGTAACTAAGATCAATAGACATTTCTTTACATGTAACACTAGATATCCCTAGTTGTATTAATGGGGAATTGATAATATTAAAAAATTAAAATTCTAGTATAGTTCCATATACATATAAATTTTTATTTACAGAAACACTAAAAACAAAACCTTCAAACTATTTTACATTTACAAAAAAAAACAATGGACAGACTCAATGATGATAAATGGACATTACTGCCAGTAGATATTCAGTACAGTACATAAGTAGTTTCCAAGCAGCTCTTTAACATATGTATATTCAAGTAAATTTCATGTTAGATTCATATAAAAACGTAAACATAACCTCACAACTGTAATCCTCGAAAGAGTAGGCAGAGGAGTGTAGTACACTCCCACATTTCACCAGTTAGATTCATATAAGATCAAATTATTAGCATTTGCAGAAAAAAATTGGATAAAAACCTAGAACTACCCACTTTTACTTGATGTCAAACAAATAAGTTATTAAAACAAACTGTGTTTAGACTAGCAAGAAATATGTGATGTACATGAAGCAGGAATTAATGTTAGATTATATGTAAAACCATTATCAAAATAATATATATAAATTAATGACTTGTTATGACCATAAAATGTATTAGCATTATAATATATTAACCACCCATCATATAGTAACGATCATTAGTATGTATAGATTATAGAGCTGTCACCAATTTAAAATACCTATAATTTTCTTTTCCTATATATTTGCAATCAGTAAGCAGAGTTCTATCAGCTAATACATCACTGGGTCTTACGTAGTTGGCGTATGTTGTGGTAACATTTATATTTATTTACAATTCTTGTTTCTAATAATAACATAATACTTTATTTTGTTATGTAATGTTATATAATTTATATTTCCAGCTATTTCCAGTTACTTTGTTTGTGTTGTATACCTACAAACAAACAGTAGTCTGTCAATTATGTGAAATATCACCTATGTCTTAGATTCTGATTTAAATTATTCTTGATAAAGTTAACCTGATGATTAAAATTGTAGCAAAACGAATTCAGTCATTTCATATAATAGTTCAAACAAATAGAGAGACAGATTTTGATAAATATGTATTTGAGTATTAGTAGTAACGTGTGAGAACAAGCATTTGAACTTGAGAATAAAGCTTTGTTATGAAGTCCGATAAATACTATAGTTTTATTGTTACAAACAGTGTTACTATGTCTGGGAAATGTTTTTGGTGTCATTTATTGTAAAAGCTTTTCAGATGCACTTAATAGGTGAATGGATTGCACGCTGCAAGAGTGAAATATATAACTTGGATTGTTCACTGATATGTTTATTTACATGGTGCTACATACATTTTAAAATTTAATACTTATTATCCAATATATGTATTATACAGAAACATTGTTAGGCAATCTCAAAACTGTGTCTAAGCCCGAAACAATTTTGAAGGCAATTTTTATTTTTTTTATATTTAGCCTAGCAAACAGGCAGACGACCCACCTGCTGGTAAGTAGTCACCATCCCCTATGGTCGCTTACAAAACCCGAAGAGTGGCCAATGCTTTGTTTTTATATTAAGTTTAGATGATACTTTTCAAATACTACTTATGTCAGTAATGATGAGAATGATTAATGACAGTGATGATATGTACTAAAAGAATATTATCAACTAAACATATCAAAACACCAATATTCATTTGGAAATTGACTCACTGTTATGTCTCTATCCTGTAATCCAATCAACTTATATTTTAGGCTACATGTACAGCCCACTATAGTCCCACAGCTGGGGACCTGTATTGGACATGGGGTACAACCCACATGTTGATTCACTGTGGGTTGGCAGGATACACATATAACATTTTTTTTTCTGAAAATGTAGCCTATTCTATTGTAGTACATAGCTTAAAATATTATGTGATTTACAAATTGCAGTACAAAATATGTTATGACTCCTAAATTGTACATGTCACAGGAAAAAGAATGTGACATGTGTATTCTACCATTTTTATTGAAATTTCGGTTGAAATTGTTTTTTATTAAATAATATTCATTGATACTCACCAAAGCTGGGGTAGCTTTTTTCTTAGCCGCGGGTTCGTCATCATCACTGTCTGAAACCTTGCCACCACCTAGACAGGTTACACTCGGTATTAAATTGTTGACAAATCATAATTTAATTTAATGACATACCTTTTCTGGAACACTAATACTACACACCAATATACGTCTAATGCTACTGTGTCCCAAGCAAAAAAATCCAATTAATAAATATACGTAAGGAATAAAATCTTGTACATACATGATCCAAAGATCAACAGCTGAACCCAAAAAAATAAAAATATTTATACCTGTTTTCTGCTTTTCATGCTCCTTCATATCCTCAGGTGGTATACCTTCCATACCATAAATTTCTATTTCTATATTTGACCTATTCGGTAAGGAATTTGGTACTTTGTCTATGGCTTCCTTGTGAACCTGCAATATAGAAGCAAATATGGATTGCATGGTAATTTTACAATCTTACTGTAAGGGCGGATATTTGCGTAGTACTATTATAGGAACGCGATTTGGCGCGTAAGGCGAGCCAAAATATCTGCCACTGACTAGTGGCAGTTAAAAAATACGAGGCGTGGGCGGGCGTACAGTGTGCCAAATCTGCAGGGCGGACCTACCTGCATGCAGTGTATCGACAGCCCGGGCCCAGTGTACAGCTTCTTGTGACATATGTGACATTTGAAATGCTTCGCCTTTTGATGCTGAATTAAAATCTTCTCGTCGTCAAATTCCCTGTTACAATACCTGAATATCACGCTAAGGAAGCTTATGTACAAACAAAGAAAACAAAACAAGTTTTAGAAGGATCGCAAGAAGTAGGTCAATACTATTTCCGAAGGTCACTAGCATTAGCATGTCGCAACTTATTTCGTATTTATAAAGGATACCAGCACCACGGTTTTGATGCCTTCTTTTTCTTCCTGCCCATATTAACTAAGAAATCACTAACAATGTATAAAAAGCAACACTTAAACCTTATTATCACTAACAAAAAAATAACTTAATATCACAGAAAATTAAACTAGAAATCTATAAAAAAAATCATTAATGTCCAAATGAGGCGTCGCAAATGGCTAAAGCAAAGCAATGCAAAATGGCGGCGAACACAGAACACGAATGAACGAATGCGCCGTTGGCTGCTGTCAGTTCTGTCTTGTCAGTCAAACAGCAAAACGTCGAAAAACGATTTCAGTGTTATCGGTAAAATGATGTTATTATTAAAAGTTTTGTTATATCGTAGATGTTAAATATATTGAAAGGTACAAACAATACAATCTTCATTGTTGTTATAAATAGTTGTTAGGGTATTGATCAAATATTAAAGCGTTATTGTGGAATGTACTTCTAAAATTATTATCTGTATTTATTTTCTCTTAAGGTTTTTGATTTTTTTTTCTATGGTGTTAAACAGCGTTTATTATTGAATTATTTAAAATGAATTTATTTTCATAGATTATTATGAACACATACATATTTTGAAAGTACGTGTTAATCGTGGTTCAATTCACTGTCAAGAGATGTCGCGTTATTCGCGAATTTACGCAAGTGAATTTCAAATAGGGAAGTTTCGTATGATTAGGAATGCTATAGATTATACCGTTATAATGCAAGTATCTAATATGGAACATGTTCTGATTATCATTTTTGCAACAATTGTATTAACTGAGCAATGATACTAATTGTATTGCAAACGTCAACATTTATTGAGATCTAATACATTATTGGATAGGAAATGAATTCTATTTTGTATTAAATAAATATATTTAGTACTATGTAATCCAGGTAAGACATAATACTATAAGTGCCGGTGCTGTAAGATACAGCTACCGCAATGTGTAATGAATCGTGATGATGCTGATTCTTAATACACTGTAGTAGAGCGCCTTGTATGTGACTCTAGGCAATGCATTATGGTCGATAATTTCTAGATTTGGTGCACTCTGGATAATATAGGTAGTAGTAATACCTTTTTATTGACAATCACTATGCTTCAGGAGGTAGAGCTGAACGGCTAGCGATAAAGACTGATTTAGATCAGAATTCGTTCGTCTCATAATCGTCATAAAATTCTTGGAATAACTTTCCTTGAAGATTGTTCATTTTTAACCCTTTAATAAAACTTAAATAACAGTGCTTATTGGCCTTATTGGGTTTTATTCGATAAAATTTTCACTGATCTTTCTACCAAAATGTTATATTTGCAAGATGATCGTAAAATTCTTCTAATTTTATGCAGTCTTTTAGCTTCCGCTGCCTATTTACTTAGGTATATAGCATAATTTACGAACTTTAGTATCAGGATTTTTATGAATAATATATGTATAGGTATTATTACTACCTCAACAACAATGCTTTCTTTTTTAGATTGCTGTCTAGATCTCATTTCAAAATAAGAAGCTCCACCACGCAATCGCCGGAACACCGTCCGGCCCGCTTGACTTCTTAACGTCCAAGGATTGCGGAGCTCGTTTCACAGCCTTCTGCCTGAAGACTACATCGTTCATTGAGCTCTCACATCGCGAGATGGTAGGCGGTGTGGCACCCCTATCGTCAAGAGCCGAATTAGTGGCGAAGAGGGTAGCCAAAAGATCCACCTCCGCCTTCGCCGTATCGGCCAGAGAATCAACCGATTTTCGTAAGGGTGGAAGAAACGAACGATAGAAGTTAACCTCAACAGCCTTGGCCAGCGACCAAAAAGCTCTGCTTCCGGATGGATAGTCAGTCAATCGCTGCCCAATTCTGCTGATGCTCCCAGACTTCGCCTTGGCTATTTGCCTCTTTGCGGACCTACAAACGACATTAAACTTTGCTTTTAATTTCGGGGCA
>DWJK01006048.1:0-10734 GCA_018248815.1 Croniades pieria auraria | reverse complement strand
TTAACCCTCTCAATATGAGAGGAGACCCATATTCCAACAGTGGAATGTTAATGGGTCGATTATTATTTTTATTTTATTATTACATATGTATATATAATGACTGCCTCGTTGGTCGAGCGAGTCCTCGAATCAAGTCCCGGGTCGGTTACTATTGGATTTTTCTAATTTAGAATTTACAGTAGTGACTGGGAGTCTGGATCTGTGCCCGGTGTATGGCAATAGGCTCACCACCTATTTCATGGGACTTAACACGTAACTGGTGAAACGTGGGAGAGTACTACACCCCTCTGCCTACCTCTTCGGGGATTACAGGCGGATTTAAACCCAAGTGCCCCCGATCGACAGTCGCGCTTGCAACCACTCGACCAATGAAGCAGTCTAGCGAGTCTTATTTCCAGTTGGAATGAATTTGTTTTTACCTTTTCTTCTTATTAACAAACAATAAAATCTAGTTTTTAAAACTATCTTTATTTAGTCCTATTTATTTAGTATCTCTAGTTATAATAGTCATGTGTGGAGATTTTCTAAAATATTTTAGTTATTCCGAGTAAACCTCTTATATTAGAATCTTATTCATAAGCCAAGGAACAACTTCAAACCAAAAACAAAAACTATAATGTTGGGCATACGTTCAAAATGGTTTACTCATCAGTTTGAATAAAATTATGCTAATTGCCTTTTTTTTTATTTACGGGGGGAAGCCTTCAAAAGGTACCTAGTACCCTAGGAGTGATACCGGGTTATGTGGGACTTTTACCACACTAAAACCCCCTCGATGGCCTACCTCGGCGCTAAAAGAAGGGCTCCGGGGTGTCCAACGAAACGCACCGGTGCCCTCCTAACATAACGCCCGACGGTCCCAATACCCGGAAGAAGCATGTGCCTCTTCCTATGCCCTCCGGTTACCACGACGATATACGGCCACACATACCGTCGTCCTTCTCGGGATCGCCACCTGAACGGTTCCAGCTCCCACTCTAGCCGCTCGCAATCCCGGAATCCTCCATTAAGTCGCCTCTTATGATAGCCAGGAGACATCGTAGTTCGTATTCTGGTCCCGAGCTACAGGAACCCAGCTCCTGCGAGCATTATCGACGTCCGCCGCGGCGACTCATTCTTGCAGGATCGGCGCGTTCACGGGCTCGTTCGGCGTCCTCTTTGGCGAGCATAACATGATCGTAGAAGGACTGTTGGAATATGGGTCTCCTCTCATATTAAGAGGCCAAGTACGGGTTGGCAGACTTCACACACTTTAGTTTTTTTTTAAATTAATTTCTTGATCTAAAATATTCAGTAGAGAAATGAAACGAAAAAAAAACCTGCTAGCAATTTTACAGACGACATTTCTCAATAATTTTTATGTGTGTTCAGGAAATTCAGAAAATTCTCTCAAATTTCCGAATACAGAAAATTCGAGAAATTTCTCGGTGTGTACTTATGATATGGTTGGGTACATCCGCCATTAATCAATGCGTATTATAAGATAAAATGTAATTTTAATGCAAAGTATTTTAATTAATATTATCACTGACAATAACACATTCGTGTATATAATTTATTAGTTTGCTGTTCATAATTTAATGCAAATTTATTATATTTATGTAGCTTCTTGCGTTCTTAATTCTATGTATAAACTTTATAAACACCACGCACACACCTAAGGGTCATGAGAATATATTACGGCAGTGATATTATAATTAATGCTATATTTTAAAGGTCATCATGAAGCTATAAAAAGTATAGCAAACAATATTATGATATATTACATTATATTTTCTATAGAAACACTAGCGCTACACAAGTGTTATAATATATATTTCTCAATTACATACATACGTCGTCAAGGTCAAAATATTATATGGACAGATATAGTAAGTGCATCTCCGAATAGCATGAGTACTAAGATATATTATTGTACAGATAATGACCGCAGAAGCTGGATGCGACAAGCCGAAGACAGGGCGCGATGGCGCTCATTGGGGGAGGCCTATGTCCAGCAGTGGACTGAGATAGGCTGATGGTGACGATGATGATGATATTGAATTATGTCTGATGCCATTATGATGACGTCATATTGACTTATGAGTTTTTAATTTACATAGAAACTTTAAATATAAATGTCATATTGAAGGTGACACAAAATATGATTGACGATTTGTCTAAACTTTCATTTGGAAATAAGGTGCATAACGAAGATAAACGAACCACTATTAAATAAACATAAAGCAGGTGAATTTAAGGCAAACTTTATAAAAATTTTAATTGAGCAACTAATGAGTAAGTTGTTAACAAGTAATAGAAAATTCATTCCTGTACAATATTTAAATATAGACCATAATACCACTCGCCAAAGATTGAGGTTTCATCTGCATCAACTGGACTTGTGGCGGTCCTCCACAGTTCGGTTTTCACCATTGTTTTTGCCGGGCACCTGCAAAATGTGGAATGAGCTTCCATCCCAGGTTTTTCCGGAGCATTATGATATGGGACTCGGGAAAGATAGGCGCAAAGAGAGCTCTCCTTCAAAGCCGGTAAAGCATTGGCCACTACTCGGGTGTTGCAAATGTCCATAGGCGACGGTGACTACTTACCAGCAGGTGGCGCGTCTGCCTATTTGCTAGACTAAATATAACAATAAAAAATACTTCAATATTTGGACATATGATTTTATCGATTTTCATATAATTAAATATATCCACCTAAAAAAGTAGAATAAAAAAGTTAGATGTGTCTGTGCCGGTAAAATTCTATCAAAATACATTAACATACACAAATGTAAAATTGTAAATTGTAAAAATAAAAAAAAAAGGCTGGAACACCATTTAATGAACGCTCGTTTATACTATTATTATTACTATATCTTCATGCCAGGTCCCTTACTTGGTAGGTAGAAAGTACTGAGTGTCAAATCTCAATCCTTACAGACCTATCATGTTTCTTCTATATTCTTTTCTCTCTTCAAATACACTCGCCGATTTCGAAATGTTCCGACTTCCCCATCAGCTAATATCTGAACTATTTGGTCAAGTTACGTTCTCACACGGCATCTACTTTCATATGCATATACATATATATCTGTTTTATCGATTTATACTCGTGTTTTATAAACGATTTTTTTTACATATTATCCTTTTAACATACGCCAGTTTGATAAGTTTCACGCTCGTCTGTACTGAACTTAAAAGATCTTCAGCAAGAGTTAAGGGACGCGTTACAAGTTAATGACGCCCGTCTGCTGTTACATGTATTGTGTGCAGCAATTACAGGACTACCGCATATTCCTATGACGGCTGTGAAAGTTTTAGACGATAATGCTACTTAGAACTATTGTTCCCATGCAAAACTTAGCCAATTTACGTATTAGCATTAAAATATATTAAATAGTAGATTTAAAATAGATATCAGACGACAAAATTAATAATAAATGTTGTATAAAAAGTCATAATGGTCTGCTTATTATCAATTGATGTTTAAATCCACTAAATTCCTTCATCTCCCTGTTACTGTAAGGAGGCTTGTATCCAGTAGTGGAACAACAACAGGATTGATGATGATACTCTTGATAATTATATTGATGACCGTAGTAATGGTTGCAGTGGTTATGATAATAATCTTGACAGTGATGATCACAATGATGACGATAATTATGATAAAAATGTGATGATGAAAATTACGATGATAGTGATGATGGATTTACGTCTAATAATTCTTAAAATACAAGGATTTAAAGCATTTACAGGGTAGACGCGGACGAAAATCGCTTGTGCGTCATTCGTAATTTGTATGTATCTCGTAATTTTAATTTAAAGTCTGATAGGTCCTTATTAGAACAATGCTAACAATGAAAAACTCAAATAAAAAATTATTAAAGATTTACACTCAACAATAACTACTCCATTACATGTTTTGTGTCATTTAATTCTTAAAAATATATCGTTAAAAATATAAAAATTAAAAAGCTTTAATAAGAAATAAAAAAGGAAATCCAGTGTATCCCTGAAAGCATAAAATAATGTACAGCTTCCGACGATTTCCTTCTTTCAATACAACTTTCGAAATCTCGCCTCTAGTAACGGAACGGCAGCTTATAACAGCAGAGCCACTCCATTCCCGCTACGAAGCCAATGAAAGCCTTGAACTCAAACTATCAACAAATATTTCCGTGGCTTTCAGTATTTTACAACAGACTCACTTCTCGAAAAGATTTTAAATTGTTCTTTGCAGCAACGGTTGCAAAAACATTTAAGTTTCCGTAGGTACGCTTCTTTGACATTTTTGTGATATAGCAGTCATAGAATTATTAAGTATCATTTTTCTCTCATACAATATGTGCCAAAGAAGCAGCGTCCTATGAAGAGCTTTATTAGGCATACATATGTACATATTTATTAGTGTACGTACATAAAATCAAAAAGTAGAATTCTTAACTTAATTACAGACACTAAAAAAATATACGTAACATCACGCCTGTAATCCCCGAAGGGGTAGGCAGAGGAGCGTAGTATACGCCCACGTTTCACCAGTTACGTTTAAGTCCCATGGAATAGGTGGTGAGTATATGGCTATAATCCGGGCACTGATCCAGACTCCGAGTCACTACTAGAAATTCTAAATTAGAAAAATCCGATAGCACCCGACCCGGGATTTGAACCTAGGACCTGCCGATCGGCAGTCGCGCTTGTAACCATTCGGCCAACAAGGCAGTCAAGAAATATAACTGTATTGTTAGCCTGTTTTATTTTTAATATATGAGTTTCTCAAAGACTTCTTGAATTGTACACTAATTGTAAAATTACATATTAGCAGAAACGTCCTGTCAGTGCTTGTGTTGGAATTGTTAATTTATCTAAATTAACAACCTAACTGTATATGGCTCTTAAAATGAGCATAAACTGTTCTCGGGATGCGAAGAATTAACGCGATGTTGTAGAAAGTTCTAACGGTCAAATTCTAGAAATGTATAATGTAATTCGTATAACCAATCCTAGAATGTTAATTTTAAAAAGATAAGATTGTATCGAACGCCTGCAAAGGAATAAGAGAACCGTAAATACGGAGACCGTTTAATCGCGGAGGTGCAATTCCGTTCCTAGTTCAATTTTCAAACCGATGTAAGTGTTCCAGATTCGACGGAGTCTGCTCCGCATCCTTAAGTAAGAAATGCAATTCCCATACGGTGGTTCGAAATTAAATTTAAATTTACAACCGAAAGGAAAGAGGAAAACGAAACTCAGACAGTGAGAGTTGTGTTTGAGTGCGTTATTAACTAAATCAATTTTATTGCAGTTTATAATAAATGTTTATACAATTTCAATATTTAAAGTAAATCCCCGAAATAATTAGTTTGTTTCGAGTTTATTATAGTTATTCTCGATTAATACTTCGGGAAATCAAAAAAAAGGGACTATAAAAACGCTGCCCTTCAAGTATAATGCTACTAAAATGACAGAGGTCACAGGTAGCGCATGATAAAAACATGAACATTTTTTAAAGATCAACCAAAAATAACACTTCAACTCTTGTTCCTCCACATTTTTATTACCTTTATATTTTGAAAGCACTCACAATTCCATTTAGAGCTACAATAATAAAAGGAGACTAAAAAAATTCGCTACAAACGAGTTTCTTTAAAACCCAGGCCGCTAGGGAACGGTATTTTCCAGTTAACAACGCGGCGGACACTTACTGCGATTTCTTTGAAAACGGGAATTGAACTGGCAACCTAAGGTTAAATGGCAGGAGACATTTTATAAACTTTCAGCGAGAACTTTCGGTTACCAAAATTTGTTTCATGAAATATTGCCGGCGACATGAAAATTTTCGTGTATTTAATACGTACAAAATCAAAAGTTAGTTATTTTAAACGTATAAAATAACGGTCCCGTTAAGCCGTATTAATATTGCCACGCCATATTATTGCCATGCCATAATATCGCCATGCCATATTATAAATCTTTGATAAAACCGAAGGCCTACGAACTCCGCAATTAGCCAGCGGCCACAACGGACATGAATTCTGGTTCGCTCAACTTGGAGCTATTTGGCAAACGGCCGCAATCGTGCCAAAAATTGGACCATTCATCGCCTCGAATTGCGAGGAAATAGAACAACTGGAAGGGAAAGAGGTTCGGGCGAAATTTGGACGCCGCCAGCTGTCGATCGCGTATTGCTGCGTACATAACTGATTTAAAAAAATCAATTAATGTTCAATTCCCGAATCGGCTGCTTTTGAGCTTCTCTAATTTCCAATTTCCAATAATAACTGGGAGTCTGCATTTGTTCCGGTTTACGACAATAGGCTCATCCCCTACTCTGTGGGGGGACGTGATAATTTCAAAAATTATTTGATATTCCCACTCCAAATATTTAGTATAAAATAGTTAATGCGAATTACAAAGTACATTTTGCTGTACAATAGTCATAGGAATGTAGCCATGTCTCGTGTCCATTCAAGGACACATTCAATGACAAACAAACTGGAATATTTAGCGAAAGAACGTGTGTTCACCTTAATGACACGATTTTGAAGTGAATTCCTTACAAATAACAGTAATTTTTGGTTTTCATATATTTGTCTCTTCCAGATAGTTAGTGTAAGTGTGTGACTTCCACATTTGCACATTACAAGAGTAATTTTACAATTGTAGTGAAAGCTTAGCAAGTTAGCAGACTAAGCTGTCGTCTCTTCAATTTATGTAAGTAAACATAACTTCACGCCTGTAATCTCCGAAGGGTAGACAGTTTCATCAGTTACGTTTACGTCGCATAGAATATGTGCTGAGCCTATTGCCGTACACCGGGCACAATTCCAGACTCCGAGTCACCACTGAAAATTCTAAATTAGAAAAATCTAATAGCACCCGACCCGGGATTTGAACTTAGGACCTCCCGATCGGCAGTCGCGCTTGCAACCGCTCGACTAACGAGGCAGTTAATTTAATTTATGTAATTACATTCATTGTATTGTAATAATTGATGTAGTAGCTTCAGAATGGGCTCCAGCACACGCGACGTTGTTAGATACGGGCACTCCTACCTAGACATTATAATCTACTGAAAAATGAATCATCGTCATTACCATAATCATTGTCTTTTAAAGTTCCAATTTTCAGCACAGGTTTCTTTTCAGAACGAAACGTTCTACTCGAATAAGACAATGAATAGTAATAATAATACAATCATAACCTTAAAGTCCAATTGTATAATTCATTTATTTAATTACTGTGCTACTTTTTTCACATTTCCAAATGCTGCGTCCTGATTGAGACGTAACATGACTGGCCTAAACTTCAAACCCAATTTCGAAACCATGTAACGGCTAAAAGAAACTCTGTGTAATTTAACCACTGCTAAAAGACTAGGAAACTGGTTCTCGTCAGTTTGTTTAAAAATTATTAGTTGTGAAACAAACGATGTTTTACCATTAAATGTTTCGTGAGTATTTATACAAGTGATTAAAAACGTACCGGCTTAACTCACGTACGTTTTTCGGGATGGCCCGACTAGTTTCGGACCTGTATGTCCTTCTTCATGAGCTCCCGCCGTTTGCAGCGAGGTCGCCGCGAAGATAGTCTCCGTCGCGACCTTGCTACAAGCGGCGGGAGCTCATGAGAAAGGACCTCGTACAGGTCCGAAACTAGTCGGACCATTCCGAAAAACGTACGTGAGTTAATCCGATACATTTTAATCACCAACAATGTTGTTAGTAAAGTTTATACCAGCTTAAATTTACGCCTTATTAGTTTATTGCAAGTCAACCAATACAGATCTGCCACTTGAGCTCTGAAGATGGTTCTAGAAACACACACATCTTTATTAAAAGACAAAAACATCTGAAGCCTTTCCGTACAGTTTTCGGTAACGATACGCCTTTTCGAGCGATTTCAAGCAGACAATCCATATTGAATGTTGGAGCCCGTTTCATATATATTTGTCTATTAATTGGTAGACAACAAAATGAAGTACGTACGCAATCTACTAACACTACCAGTTTTGAGCCTTTATGTAACTCCGAACGTGTAATCAAATCATACTGCCCTATGACTCGTGGTTGGGAATATAGAAATACAGAATCAGTAAACATTATCACAGTTGTACTCAAATATACTAGTACATTTTAGGCGTGGAATATTTGGCGAGATTTTATTCAAATTGACATTATGAAATTGATGTTATGCCCACTGGGTTTGTAAACGATGTGCGTTACATCAATATTTGTTTATCCATTTTCGATTTCGCACCATACATCACACATGTTTTCGAGCTTATTTCCCAGAGGAGTCTGAGACCAAGAATTTCCTCCGGCTACTGTCCTGGTGTTTTTTCCTCCTAACAAAAATTCTCGTACAAAATCGTCTATTAAACGCACTTTTGATCAGAACTTTCTTAGGACGTCTCCGATTTTGTCGAAGTACATATTCCATGGCTGACCGATTCTGCCTCTACCATTCACATTCGCTTTGTAAATCTGTCTGGTTACTCCACTGCCGTTCATTCATTTCAAATCCTCAAAACATTTGAGTCTCACTTTTCTTACTAGTCAGTTCAGCTGTTAAAGTTAGAAATTATACGTGTGATGGGAAAATTTTTACAATTAGCTGAATTATAGTTCGTTTCGTAGTTGCGTAGAGGTAGGCAGAAGTATGGGTAATTTCATAAATGATAGATATAGGCACAATTACGGCTCATCGCGTAGAGGAATAGGCAGAATTATAGGTCATCTCATATTAGATATAGGCTCGTCGCATAATACATGTAGGCAGAAGTAGCATGCAGGAAGAAACGCTAATAAAATCTTTTTTAATTTATAATCTTGTATCACCTCTACAACAATGTTTCGTAACAACCTAAATATTTAATTTAAAATTACAGATATAATCTCGCAATGTATTTTATCACGATAAGTAAAATTTTACTGAGATTTCCACGCCGGTAATTTGGAATTTGCTATTGCGCGCCGGCATGGACCTCAGTAACGGCACATTGCGGATACCACGTTAGCACGCGCGTTCTCGCCAGTAGCTGATCGTAAATAAAACTCGAGCAAACGTCGTTCTGTAGTATATTTGCTGGTCGAAATTACCAATACTGTGATGACATATGTAGGTATTTATATATCAGTTTACTTCAGGTTTGTAAATTTATCGGCATGGGCTGACTGGTTTCGGATCTATACGAGGTTCTTCGTCATGAGCTCCCGCCGTTTGCGACGAGGTCGCGACGAAGACATTTAATAGTAAAATATGAATACTCCTTATATATATTGCTTTACATTTTTATTTGATTAATAACATGACATGCTCTTAAAAACCACAAATGAAAACATAAGGCTTAAACTCTTCATCGTCATCTGCCCATTACCGTCCATTGCTGTACACCGGCCTTACCATAGCACGCCACTGATCTTCAGCTCTTTGTATCCGACCACTCCCTGCCTCTTTCCGTATATCGTCACTCCACCTAGCTGAAGGATCAGGTTAGCTGTGTTTTTGAAAACTGAAAAACTGAAATTTGGACAATACTTATCTTCAACAATGATAATTATTGTCCAATCAAATGGTCATGATAGTGACACTCATGAATAATCATTTTTAGTTGAAATCTTAAAATTATTACCGTGTTGATGTTTATTCATCATTTTTTAATATACTTAGCGTAAACCAGATAATTTTTTTATAATTTGAGCTGTATACACAGGCGTTCACGAATGAGGCAATAAATTAAAAAGCTTTAGCTATTTCTATATTCACATGTAAAGTAATATCACGCCTGTATTTCCCAAAGAGATAGGCTAACAAGTGTTGTATACTCCCACGATCGATATGTTGCGTTATACCCCTCACCATGCAATAGGGGGAGAGTCTATTGCCATAAAAGTGTTCCAATCCAGACTCCGAGCTACGCGTATGTTTATTCATGTATGAAGTTAAACGTAATATCACGCCTGTGATCCCCGGAGGGGTAGACAGAGGAGTGTAATACAATCCCACGTTTCACCAGTTATGTTTTAAGTCCCATGGAATAGATAGAGAGCCTATTGCCATACACCGGGCACTGATCTAGACTCCGAGTCACTACTAGAAATTCTAAATTAGAAAATTACTATAGTACCCGACCCGGGATTAAAAGCAGGACCTCCCGTTCGGCAGTCGCGCTTACAACCACTCGACCAACGAGGCAGTCAAAGTACAAAGTAACTAAATATATCGGTGTTAAAAGAAACAGTACCGTGAAAATTTTCTCGCTTACTTTGCGACTGCACAAGAGTAATTTAAACTGAAATGCGCTAAAGAGCTATTCCTGGGTGTATAAATATTTTAAAGAAAAGCTAGCCACAAATTCCGAGCGCGCTCCAGCGAAGTGAATTTTCGTGTATAAATAATTATCGTCTAACTATAAAAAAGACTTTATATATGTACATATTTAAAAAAGTTATTTTAATTTATAGACTGCCTGGTTGGCCGAGTGGTTACAAAGCGCGACTGCTGATAGAGAGGTCCTATTTTCCAATCCCGATTCGGGTACTGTTGGATTTTCTAACTTTGATTTGCTAGTTGTGACTCGGAGTCTGGATGTGTGCACGGTGTGCGGCACGTAACTGGTGAAACGTGGGACTAAAGATCCCTTGCCTACCCCTTAGGGGATTACAGGCATCATTGTCATCATCAGCCTACTCCCGTCCACTGCTGGACATAGGCCTCTCCAATGGCACGCCACTGAGCTCGATCTTCAGCT
>DWJK01006047.1:0-10737 GCA_018248815.1 Croniades pieria auraria | reverse complement strand
AGTTACGTTTACGTCCCATGGAATAGGTGGTGAGCCTATTGCCGTACGCCGGGCACAGATCCAGATTCCGAGTCACTACTAGAAATTCTAAATTAGAAAATTCCCATAGTACCCAACCCGGGATTTTAATTCAGGACTTCCCAATCGGCAGTCGCACATGCAACCACTCGACCAACGAGTCAGTGTTTTATTATAACCATGGATATGTCCTTTTTATTACAATGTAACACATATTTATATTAAAATTGGATACGTCGTTGTCACATCTAGAAATTGATCATATTGTACATGTGTTAACCTTTTTGCCTTCATACTCGTAAGTCATGTCTATAAAATTCAGCACTTCGCTTCGAACTGGGAGATAAACCTTGACCTAAATGTCAATCAATTTAGGCTAAAAATGTCAATATAGTTTATGTCATTAAGATCAGTAATAAGCTGAGAAAGAAAATATTTGTAAGTTATTTTAAATGAGGTTTTAAGGTTCAGGTTGAGGTTCAACCCGTACACTGTCAGAGACAAACTATGCAGATTGCTATAACAGTAATGACGACGTTGTTTTGTAAATGTTAGCTTACGTATGAAAGATGGAAAGTTCTGGAACATTCGATGTAAATGTTTACATCGCCAACAAATATAATTGGCGATAAACGTATTCATTACAAATGCTATACAAATTTTAGAAAGATAATAACTGAATATTTATTCAAAACGCTGAATGGTTCTTACAGACTTACACACATTCACAGAGGCAAACATTTTCTGTACAATTTGTATTGAAATTAGAATCTGTATGATATACATTTTGACAAAATTACCACGGGCTACTTAACTGCAGGTTCTGTTGTTTGTCACTTTAATTGAAATACGACATTGTGCTCCTAGTTTAGCTTTCAAAATTCCAAGGCACGTAGTCCTGTTTTATTATAAACAGGTGGGTAGCCCCGGCGATAACGCGGGGAGAGGGATGAACGATAATATTTAATACGCAATTTGGAAGATCGTTTTAGAAGCGGTTTTTTCGTTGTAGAAATATACAAATTTGCTTAAAAAGGGTTATTCAGTTAGCGAGGTTATGGGTATTGCGCTCACATCTCAAACTACGGGTCGCTGCTATAAAATGCTAAAATAGTTGTATATGGATTTCTGATATTGTACATGGTTTACATTATATATAGGACGAGTCGCCGTCTGAAAATATATTGGATGATATCATTGGATAATTTTAGCTCGATTCAGCTCGGAGAATATAAACAGCTGCATAATATAATCATAATGAAATTTTCAGTACTGTATATATGCTGAATATAGTGATAAATAAAAGAACGTATAAAGATATTACATGTAAATAAAAAATTGTGTAAATAAAACGTAAACGTAACATCACGCCTATAATTCCCGGAGTAGTAGACAGAGGAGTGTGGTACACTCCCACGTTTCACCACTCACGTTTAAGTCCCATGGAATAAGTGGTGAGCCTATTGCTATACACCGGGCACAGATCCAGGCTTCGAGACTCAAGTCACTTCTAAAAATTCTAAATTAGTAAAAATCCAATAGCACTCGATTTGAGATTTGAACTCAGTACCTCCCGGTCAGCAGCCGCGCTTGCAACCACTCGACCAACGAGGCAGTCTAGTCTAATATCGTACATTATGTACATAAACAGTGGAACCTATTTCATTGTATGAGTGTAACGATAAAAGGCATGATGACGCTGATGATCATGACGATAATGATGATGCTAATGATGTTATATGAACAAGTTCTGTACTCTGCGAGGGTTATCGGCAATAAATTATCACCAGTTCCATCATTACGACATTTCATGACCGTAACATAAAGCACGAAGTAATGGTGATGAGTTCGTAAAAGTGATAGTAATTGTAAGGCTCAGATGATTTTCTGAACTGTTCGCTGAACTACATGTTATACGAGTTTTTAATGTATTGTACGGTGTTTTTCTTGTATTAAACTTTCGTTGTAGTTCTACTGTAAATGGGATTAGATATTAATCTTTGGTGTGAGACTCAAAGTAATAGGAAAATCAGCGCCATATTGATTTTTTGTAAACCATTGACTATAATATATTATTCGTTTGCTACAAAACTTTCTTGCTTGCAAGAAAACGCGTTATTAATGTGAAAAACTCAGTTGAAACACTCATTTGAGTTTCAAATATAAATAAACACTTATATATAAACAAATTAAATTTGATTTGAAAATCTCTATCCATCAATATACACTGGGGTATATAGAAATTATTGTTTATTATGAAGTAAGTGTATCATAATTTAAATACAAATCTATAGGTAGCTGTTTTCTTTTGATTGTATTTCCAGTCGGTTAGTTATTAGAGATTAATGCCTTTTGTTTTTTGAATATAATTATTCGATCAGTCAGAAATCTTTAAGAAAACGCGCTGTGATTTAGCTTAAGGCGAAAGTTTTTACGTTCACGTCACAATCATTTCTTTCAAGGGGTGAGCGTTCATTGGGTGGAAGTAACAAAGACGATAAAACTGTTCGTTTGGAAAAAGGATATTGAATGAGGTCAAACGCAAATATATTCGTATTGGAGGCAAATGTGGAGGCGTGTCGGGGACAGCAGTTTGCGCGCTGTTTTTACACGGCCGTCTCTGCGCCGTAGTCGCTAGCTACTCAACTTACCCTGTCACGAGATTTCTGACATGTCCCGACTATTTCCCGCTCTTAACGCTGGGAACAATGTTAGCTATTATCTGGGTCGCAATGTGTGGCAATTTTCGGAGGAGCAGGAAATAAACGCTTACATGGCTTCTTATAGATTTTATGCGCTCGTGTCGCTCTTTGCGGTTGCTGAACGTGCCAATATGTGCCTAGCCTGGTTTTTACAATATTATTGCTAATTTCAGCACAATTGTCTAATAATTAGTCAGACATACCAGTAAGATTGATCCATTGTGGGTCCGGTTCTATCCTAAAACAACTGTGTGTGAGAGTCCAACGGCTGTGTATAAGCCAAATGGTTTGTGGTTATCCCAAGATATTATTGATAGTTTATTATAATTTTTCTACTACCATTATAATATATTACATTTCGCATCTTCTCAATGATAGGTTCCTTTAAGCAAAAGTGCCTTAAATACATAATATATTTATCCCATAAATATCTGTCTCGTTGGGCGAGTGGTAGCAAGCGCGACTGCTGATCGGCAGGTCCTGAGTTCAAATACCGGGTCGGATACTATTGGATTTTTCTAATTTAGAATTTCTGGTAGTGACTCGGAGTCTGGATGTGTGCCCGGTGTATGGCAATAGATCATCACCACTTCCATGGGACTTAAACGTAATTGGTGAAACATGGGAGTGCACTACACCCCTCTGCCTACCCCTTCGAGGATTACAGACGTCATGTTACTTTTTTTTCCATAAATATCTTAACATTAGCCACAATAGATAAATAATGCGCGGGCGACTTTTATTGAGGTCGCATGATTTGATACAGAATTAAAATTTTTGCATGTATTGCGAAACCAGCTTTACTGAAGCGAAAGTAACTCTGATCCAAAGTATGGAATCTCGTACAAAAGCTTTATAGTTGACTCTGTTGCCTTTGTGCTTGATTCTTTGTGTTGCATCTACATAAAACGGTAACTGGAGCGCTTCTATTCAAGACAGGAACAAGTTTCAATCGGGAACTCCTTAAGAAAAGGTTAATGGTATCCCTTTTAGGTAGATTATTATTAATTGTTGTAAGTATACAAAGGATATATACCCCGGGAAGGAAATAATGTATGTATACTGTCACGTGGATTTTTACACTATTCTCAACGAATTTGTGTTTCTTGAAACTGTCAATTCACAAAAGATAAAATTTTAGACGTAAAATTTAAAAGTACGTGTTCTGTATGTGTAAATGTTTAACTGTAATATTGAACGTTTTATTGATCATTGTTTATGAAATAGTTATTTTAAACATTATACAATTTGAATGTTATTTATCTGGTAATTAGCATTCGTAGAAACGAATTAGGTTTATATTTGATAAAATAATCCACTAGTATGTTCATCTATGCCTGGAATTGTTTACCAGTTAAACATGATTAACATTTAATAACGTTGTTGCTAATGTTTAACTTATTAGTAGTTATTAATTAACAAATAACCATCAAAAGTAGCTCGTTAAGTTATTAATGAGAGCAAATGTACTCATAACCACTTAATTTCTTAATTAGCTATATAATTAGCTGATCGGAAAATGGAATCGTCCTACTGTGGATTGATTACTGAGAGATTTATAAATAGCTTTTGTATCCATGTAACAATCATAATACATTGTGCTTTCAAATAATACACAGCTGTGGAGTATTCCGTTCGGACAATAAACTGCTCTACTATCGCTGATGCTGTACGGAGTATGGTAGAGTTTGATTTTTATTCCCGGGCACAAATCTCGCCTATATTTTTGTTATGCAACGAAGTCAATACACGGGGAACATGAAATCTGGAAACGGTCCAGTAAACACCGCAACCATTGTGTATACATGTGGTCGTTGCGCGATGTTTTACTATGACTACAAAAATTTGTTGGAGCATCTGTACTGGCGTCACGGCACCGAGAGTCTTCGGTGCAAGCTGTGCGGTTTGAAGAAGTGGCGGTATGCTGCCCATGTCTGCAACATATTGCCAATAGACGACAAAATGACCTTTGACTTTGAGAATTCCAATTCGGAATTTTGTTACTGCGGTCAAGACGTCGCTGATTCTCCAATGATTGGTTGTGATTCTCCTCATTGTGTGTTCCAGTGGTATCACTTTAAGTGTGTAGGGATAGATTCGCCCCCAGACGGCGATTGGTTTTGCCCACGATGTTTGAAGTTACGCAATGAAAATCAGGTGATTATCCTAGTATTTTTCGTATTAATGAAATTAATGTATCGTCACGCCAGTTCCTTTACAGGGTAGGAAATAAATTGAGAAAAAGTTGTAATGAAATGGGTGCTAAATACATTTTGTTATTAAAGTACGAACACGTTTTATATGTTCGTTACTGTGCCGATACTTTTTTCGAATTTTATTATGTCATTTAGAGACAAAGTCATATTAGTTGTTATAGAACATTGTTAGAAATAATTTTGTAACATCACGCCTGTAATCCCCGAAGGGGTAGGCAGAGGAGTGTAATACACTCCGACCTTTGACCAGTTACGTTTAAGTCCCATGGAATAGGTGGTGAGCCTATTGCATAAACCGGGCACACATCCAGACTGCGAGTCACTACTAGAAAATCTAAATTAGAAAAATCTAATAGCACCCGACCCAGGATTTGAACCCAGGACCTCTCGATCGGCAGTCGCGCTTGCAATCCCTCGTCCAACGAGGTAGTAAAGAGTCTTAGTTTTGTATTTTATTACAACATGTAGTATTTTTCAGAATTTTTTTATAAGCTTAGTTCTAATAAAAGCTTGAAAACGCGAACCTATTTTACATATTATCGTTTATAAACGTTAGTATTTTATTTTTTCTAGAACAAATTACTAGCGAATGGAGCGGAGACTTGACAGCATATGCCCTTTCAAGTAAAAAAGCGAAAGCAAAGCTGTACCAAATTGGTATGTAAATAAAAATAATAAGATGTATAATAATAATAATTATATGACGAAATAACAGTCCATTTCAGTATGAATTTATGATTATCTTATGGTTATTATTATTAACTTATGATTTAAATATGGACGTGAACTCAAAATTTAATTTTAAGATTATACAAAATACAGACTATGTCTAGACATGCAATTGTGCCAACCTCGATAGGCCTAAACTTAATCTAAGGTATGTTCATAGAACAGTTTTATTCAAAAATACTTTCCGGTTGAAATTTATTAAACATAATATATTATTAGATACGAGTATGTAAATAAAATTCAGTTGTATTTCAGGTATTTTGAATCATAATAGCATACTGATCGAAATATCAAGACTTTTGTTCGCGATACACGCTGATTCCTATGTCATGGGCTTAGGTACAGAGCCTATGATGAAACTCTCGTAACATCACGCCTGTAATCCTCGAAGGGGTATGCAGAGGAGTGTAGTACTCTTCCACGTTTCACCAGTTACGTTTAAGTCCCATGGAATAGGTGGTGAGCCTATTGCCATACACCGAGCACTGATCCAGACTCTGAGTTACTACTAGAAATTCTAAATTAGAAAAATCCAATACTACTCGACCCGGGATTACATTAATAATAATAAATTGTTTCTGTAATATGGAATACAGTAATAACAGCTAATGCTAAATATGTCGGCTTCGTTTAGTCTACTAAATTAACAATTGCTTTAACGTTTTGATATATTGCAGATTGGTTATATTCCATCCCTTTCATTCGATGCGGCATTGAGATCAATTTTGGAGAAAAAATATGTCATAATGAGTGAAATCGAAGGCTGTGCTTGGTATGCGGCTCGGCAAGAGTTGCAGGTAAGCGAGACAGTTGCAGTGGGTATTGCTGGCGTTATTGGCGACCCGCTTGTGCAACGCCTCTGCGCGTTGCGGAACTACTGGCCAGCGACGTTGACCGCCCACCCCACTCACATGCTGCTTAGTGGATTATTGTCCTTATGCTGTGCATTTCATTATTTATTATTACATCGTCATGCCTGCTCGCTAACGGCGTAAACAGAGACAAGCGAGGGTCAAAATCTCTACCCTTATAGATCTTCTGCTACGTTCTTCGCGTGCTTCTTCTACTTTTATTAGATACTCTCATACACGCCACGCTGGTTACTGAGACTTTTAAATTATTTTGCTTAGATTACCTATTATACTACACGTGATCTTTTTAAAGTACTGAACCACAAACGTATATAAAAATTAATTCAACTCGCGCGGAACCCGCCGGTTGGCAACAAGTCGAACATGAAATAAATACCTACCTGACATTTTAATTGAGAAACTTGTCTCAAATCATAATCCGAATATAATTTTAACACAAGATGTAGTATTACTTTCAGCTTCCATCTGAAGCACTTGACTCCCAGCAAAAGTAAAAGTCACTTTTCTTACCGTAATCGAGCTATAGGGTGACGTAAATCTTACCTGCAACAAAACAAAGGAGGCACATCAATAAAAACATCACCACTACAATAAGCGCGCACAGCGCTATATGCACATACGTACATACATCAGTTCATTTAAAACCATATAACGAGGAAGCATTAAGTCCGCGTGGAATGATAAAGGCCAGTTAACGAGCGACTAAAAAAATAAGCGGGATATTAAAAGTGGTTAATTGTTAGTACGTGTGTCTGAGCGAGACGTGAACTTTGCTGTGATGACTGGCCGGGGGTACTTCGATGCGTACGAACAGCGCGCCGCCCGCGGTCCATTATAGCGTGCGGTCGGAGTGTACACTCCACATTAAAACTTACTTAAACGATGCTAGTGCAATAATATATGTCCATATAAGTAAATATCGTTACTATACTTTGATGATGATTTAAGACTATTGCTCAGGAGTTACGTTCCGATGTAATAACAGAAGTATATATTTTTTTAATCACTGGTACGTTAATAATAATTACCAAGTTTACAGGGCTTTATGGAAAACGAGACAACGAATAACAAACAATTAGACCTCGTCAATAAAAAGTGTTATAAATATCGCTCCGAGTCGAAGCTGGTTTTTGCGTAGTGCGTCAAATTAGCCGTAAGGTAGGATGGATATTTTATAGAGTATAAATTGTTTTTGTTGTCGTGCAAATAAAAGGAATGCGCGATTATAGATTTTGTCGGTGGTCGTCGTAAGTCGAGTAGGCGTGCGGGCGAGCGGCCGACCTTCGCAGACGGAGGCGAATGGGCCCATCAACAAATACTCTACGTATTTAATAAGCAGCTTTAATTACAACAAGTTTTGCCCCTCTGTCCTGCTTTTGAATTCTCGTTGTTCGTTCATGACATAAAGCAAGGACACTACTAGTTACCTTTAATTCGATTGTAATAACGAATGTCATTGTATCTAGTCAATAATACTCAATCAACGCATTCATTAACGTATTCATTAACATTAATTTAATTAAAATATTATTTTAAATGTTGGCCATCACACACTAAACATAGTGTCGATAACCAGTTATGTTTTATTAATACAATGCAGATTTGGGATCAATTGGCAGTATTTTGTAGATGCGAAACAGGGGTTAGAAGGTCCGAAAAGAAGCAATCCGCATGTCACAGTGTGTCCCGCACATTGTGCGAAAATGCCATCTTCGCTGGACGGCCGCTCAGCGTCTTCCTTCGCTAATTACTTGTTATTATGTCTCCAGCGCAACAGATGTGCCACATCCGCTCACAGCCGCTCCACGGTTTCGTTTTTCATCGTAAATTAACAATCAGAAAACTGGCCTATTACAAACGGATACTGTAGTTACTGTTTCTTTATACTGTCTGACAATTTTGGAAAAAAAGAATTGATGAAAAAAAACATATCAAGAATCGTGAGTATTATTAAATCGTCCCGGATAAACAAGGCTCGTTTTCAAAATGAAATTGTTCATGGTAATGGCATCAAAGCGAAAAGCCAACGATTACAAAATAAGAAATCGAGACCAAAGAATCGTTGATTAGGCAAGACTAGGGGAGATACTTAGAATACAAAGGCGGAGCGCGGCGCGGCTGTGGAAGAAAAGAAGCCTCCGTACATTCTAAGCGTATAGATTATCCAGTTGATAGGGAGCGGGGTTTATTAAAAAATGGTGAGCACTGAACGGGTTCACCGTTACGGTTGGTTTCACTTTCTTTGACAGCGCGCGGGTCAGCGCGGTGTGAGGATGTACGGGCCTTCATTTTGTGCAGCACTCCATCAATATACCGCACATGTAATATTGTCAGTACATATTTTTATGGTTATACTAAAGCAACCATACCACGCACAGCAGCTTCAAGCTTTGTTACCTCGCTTGGAGGTTGTACAAATTACGTTGCACTGAACGATAATGGCTGAGTTAAATTTATGCAGTATTATCATAAACCAGAAAATACCGTTAATAAGTAAATTACAATACATCGGAGTAAGTGCATATAATGATATTAAATTGCAAATTGGATTATAGTGTAATGTGCAATGTGTTTCTTAATGTTAAAAACAAGATTCATAAGAGATATATACATACGAGTATGCGCCGGTTAAAAAATAAACACGCGCCGCGACGAAATTGTTTACGTCAAATAAAGTGCCATAAAACGTGGGCTTGAGGAAATATTATCACCAGGCAAGTCCCACTCAGATAACTTTTGACCGAACTGTGTACCTAATAGTTTCGGATAACTTATCAATACGTGCGTCATAGTATCATCATTTTTGTGGTGGGAACAGTCATTGTACCAGTTTTTTTGTTTCAATTTTAGGAAGATAGTGTCATGTTTGGGAACGTCGTGTGTGCCGTGTTAGTTTCTTTATCGCGATCGTTTGCCATGGGTATCCGTCGTCGAGCACCGGAGCATAACCTTTTACGTCATGCCATAGACCACCCCACTTGTCACGGTGATGATTCCTCGCTCACTACGAACCTGTACGGTTCGAATCGTTGCCATTACAGAATACCCTCACATGCAACGTTTATAGTATAAACGGCCCTTCTTGCTTGCGAAGCAATTTAATCGTGACCAACACCTATCACATATTAGCTCACCTAAGTTAGCTAAGCTGCTAACCTTTAGCTCATCGGCGATTCGACGGGTACGGTATAAATACAAGCGGTAACGGTTATGAAGATAGGCAGAGCGCATAAATCAAATTTATTTCATAAGTCTTTGATAGTATCACACGTACCTATGTAGGTAGAACACAAACGAAGTGCTCGACCTAAGGACCGTCCGTGCGCAACGATGCATACAGCAACGATTTGATAATACGTGTTGCAACTGGTCGTGTGTTACACGCTAAATGCTAACAGGGTAACCACTACTTGCTTCTCACTTGGTTTTAATAAATTTAACAACGACTTGAAAATGTTACTACGTCAAATACACTACTGTACAGAATAGTAAAGTAGAAATCAAGAATAGAGATGAAATTTGGATGGAATATTACATATTTCATATTTTATTCTATGGACTATTCATTCACAATTGTTAAGGATCACCAAATTATCAGTCTCTCTTATCTATCTCTTCGCCAACGACCATAGAATTGCTTGCCTAAGCTCACGAGGTTTTGAAAGGAAAAATCGTTAAGGCGACTGTACACTGTTCGAGCTAACCGAAAACAGCGAATCAACACGAATCGGTTACGATGCACGATGTCCGCTCGCTGTGACACGTGTTATGTAAAGGCGCCGCGACACTGACCTACAGCTGGTGCTGCGATCGCGCGCGCCACTTTCCTTTCATTATTGACATACTATCTAAAAACTGGCTGATGGCTGTCATGAGCACGTGGCCGCTGATCCGATTGACTGTCGAGCGTGACGATTTGTTAACGTAATACGCGCGAAAGATATATGGATCTACTCGGATCGTAGATCAACATGGATGTACTTAGACCGCCAACCAACACGAATCTAATTTGATCATTGATATAATACTGAACAAGATGCAAGTAATAAAGTTTCAGTGAAAGAAAATAAAGACGCTCAACAGCTTAGAAAATTTCTACTATTAACTAATAATGACAGCGTACAGCAGTAATAGCCTAGTGGTTAAGAATTCAGCCTCTCACTCCGGGGGTGCTGGGTTCAAATCCATGGCGCGCACCTC
>DWJK01006046.1:0-10737 GCA_018248815.1 Croniades pieria auraria | reverse complement strand
CGTTTCACCAGTTACGTTTACGTCGCATGAAATGGGCGATGAGCCGATTGTCATACTCCGGGCACAGGTCCAGACTCCGAGCCGAACCCGACCCGGAGATCGAACCCAGCACGTCCCGAACTTTAATCGCACTTACAATCAAAAATTATTATTATTATATCGTGGACATAAGTACCCACAACAACAACTGCATGTTACTTAATTAGGAATAAAATAATCTCGTTTAAGAGCGCAGCAGTCAGCAATTAGCCAGAGTAGTCGTCCTTTATCAGATGTTGCTGAAGTTGGTCAGGGTTGTGCACTTGCGGAACGCCGAATTAATGCTCTCATTGCACTGAATTGTTCTTATTATTACCAGATAACATACATTTGGTGCCAGCTTTATCAGGAACCAGCTGACCTGTTGAATTTATTACTAATAATGGGCCATAGCCTTCGTAAAGACGCTTGGTTGGAAAGAATGATGTGAAAAAGCATGCTCTGGTGGTTCAAGCTTGTATAACAAATGGCAGATGGATGCAGGTGTCGAGAGAGACCAAGACTCTCCTTCACCAAATAGGTCAGATATTGGCTGATGAGGTCGGAAGTGTTCTAAACCGTACGGGATAGATATATTTGGCACTTGGTACCCTCTGTCTAACCCTAAGGGACCTGGCGTGATAACATAATAATAATGACAATATTGATTAAGTACAAATTGTATTGGGGCTTAGCAACTCCACTATTTTCTATACACCATTAATGATGAACAATCAAACGCAATGAACCTAATGACTTCTTCACTTACATGTACTTTTAATATACATACCGTCATCCATCTCGCTCTAACATCTATGAAAAATAACACCAGTCTCTTTCACACTTATCATGGAATTAACATTATAATTTCAACCGTATAACATAGAGAATAAAGCACATTTAACATTGCGTGTACATTTACGTCCACCAATTCGTTGGTGTTTATAGGAAATTCACTTGTATGTTTCATGAGAAAGAGTCGCGTTACCCTTTGTAACGTCGCGGTGTGTTAATGAATAACACATATTACGATTCTCACAATTGATACAATTGGGACAATAGATGTTTGTATCAATATTGGGTTAAGTATGGCATACTGAACGCGAAACTGGAATCCGTCCAAGATTTAGCTCATAAGATGCTACGTGTCTCCGCACAATGTTTAATCTTCGACTGGTCAGTCGGCCCAGTGTTAAGTGAACCACACTACTGTGCTTGGGATCGTGAGTTCGATCCTCAGCCAGGTCAAATATTCCTTTGATGAGCACAAGTACGTTTTCTATGAGTGAATGTAAAAAGTATCTATATAAGTATATATTTATATATATATACATAGGTAGTTTGACAGCAGTCTGGTGTTACTACAAAACAAGCTGTGTCTAGTTAGCGTTTGATACTCCTCAAAACTTTACTCAACAGAAGATTCAAAAGAAACACTTACATTCTCCTTGTCGACATCGAGCTGGTCCTTCGGAAGACTGAGCCCGCATCTCCTCCCTTCGTTTTTCTCGAACCTTCGTCCCCTTCTTCCGTCCGTGGAGAATTTCTTTTCTATATTCCTCTTGACGATTGCGAATTCTTCGTTAATGTTCTCCGAGGATTTCCACACTTTCGGCGGCTTTTTCAGCACCAAGATGGGTTTTGGGGGAAGGGATGACAGTTTTTCAATACCGTTTTTGATAGCACTCACTGAAGTAATATTACAATCTAATGCCTTTAAGGTGTTCGCATTAAATTTGCTATCAGATTCTGATTTCAGATTTCCCATACTTGTCGTGGTGGTGGCATAGGTTTTTGGACCCTTCTCGAAATTCTCGCGAAGCTTTTGGAAGTCACTCTTCGAGCTCGAAGTTAGTTTCGGTGATCCCGAGGGTGTGGAGTCACACGGTACGTTGTAGATTTTCTGATCCTGAAACAATATAAAAAGTTAAACTTTAATAATACTCCAAAATCTTTGCCGTGATTCTATGCTAATATCCATTGGATACAAAAGGCTATAAGAGGAAGAAGAAATTGAGTTTGAATCGGACATATTTATCACTTTATACTAGAGCGGTAGACGTCAAATATTATCAAAAGTAATTTTAAATACTCAAAAGATGAAAATTATCACAGGATCTAAACGAGAATAAGATATCGAAAAACATCCCAAATAGGATTATGGCATCGTGTCAACAGAGGCTGAATCTTCTCCTATTACCCATGTTTATCTTAAAGGTTTACTGTACCTACTGGTATAAATTATGTTTGTGCCAGTACATATATTATTGCTATAATATTGAATATTGGAATAAGATCAATGGATATAAAAGAGAACCAGTTCCGCACCAAGTACCTGCAGCCAATTAGGAAAAGGGCCCCAAATTCAATCAATTAGGGAAAAGGCGGAGAAATAATAATGATGATAATTTTGAGCCGGCATCCAAGCTTTTATATCCACAAAAGGTTCCACAAAACTTTAATGAACATCAAAATAACAATGATGCAAATTAAATTAACGCCTTCGTTGATCATACGCGGCCAGTAGGTACGGCAGAGAGAAAAAGAGAAAAAGAGTGAAAACCTTTAAGAAAAACTCGCCACTCTTTCCAACTGAGTGTTAGATTTTTATTCATTAAATTACGCGATCTTGATTTAACAACTATGCATGTATAGTCTTTAAGGTAAGGGTGAATAGACTTTTGCTAGGCACGAATGGTCTTAGTACGCATTAACACTTTTAATTTTTTTCGTTACATGATAAAACAACAAAACAATATCTAGCCCATATTGTACAGAATAATAAATCATATAGCATAATACACGTTATGTGAACGGTTAATTACATAGTGACCTTAAATCATGACGGGTTTTTGGTAAAATTTCCGCTCGAGATGTGATCCGACGTGGTAATGTTCTGCAGGACGTATAAAATCTGCCAATAGCTACTTGACCTTGAAGATTACATCCTTAAAACTTACCATTTTGAGAGGTAACATTCTTAATATAAGGAAAAACCAATATTCAAAAGAATGCAATACACTGTTTTATTTTCCCACTTTGAAATAGAGTGGAAGTTTATTGTCATATGGCATTATCCTTATATCTTCAATATATACGTATTCGGAAACTTTTTTTAAAAAGAAGCCCCCCCCCTGACTTCCTCATTCATCTCATCCCACACGTCCTTCACATGTCATACATAATATTTCTCTGCTCTGCATACAAAGACCTCGGCCGTTCACCTGACACACATGTTGCTAATACTAATCACGCAGTGACGTCATCTTTCTATAGCGACGATTTGGAAATTTCACATAAAATGAAAGTGTACGTACATCTATACAGAGAACGATACGTATTAGAAAACGCGTGGGAAAGAAAAAGGAGAAAAAAAAACGCATATTCATTTGTATATATATTCATTATAGCTTTTACTGCAATTATATTGAATAGGTAGTGATTTGCACGTGACGTTAGGGCGCCGCTACACTTGAGCGATTCGTGGCTTATAACAAATAACGGTACTGTCGATGAACAATAGGTATTAAATTAGCGATGAAACAAAGTGTCGTTAGTATTTGAAACATCCTTAAAGACTTAGGATATATGTTATCTGTGATAATCTATTGGTTTATATTTTGGACTTCATCTTAAGGATTTCGAGATTCATTTCCCGAGAAACACAAACGCACAGAATCAATCTGTGACGCAGAGCAATAAAAGACCGTAAAAGCTGCATGTCTTGAAGTTATCCAAAATGCTCTCACGGCGTTGGCAACTGGCGCTTAGCCTATATTAGAGCTTAAGGACCCTTGTGGATTGGTAGGTACAAAGATAAAAAGGACTAATGGCGATATAATGATAATATTAAAAATTATATTTAATATATTATCTGTATTATATACTGTAGGCTTAACCAGCATGGCATGCTGTGACATTAATCCTCTACATTTTAAGACAAAACATGTGTTAACCGTTAACGATAAAAACAATGATAATGATGAACATTTGATAGCACCGCATACACCTAACAATAGTCGTTTATGGATTAATTAAAGGGAAAACAGATGACAACATAATTTAACTTCCACAGCATTAATACAGCAGTAACACGGCAGCAAGTTCAATGTGCAAATGCCTTTACACCGCTTTTTGCGTACCATTGCCTCACGTAGTACAGAAACTGTTTCGTGTGTCATTCGCCGTACATAGCGATGCTCGAAGAAAGTCTCTACGGCTTAGCGCCAGCCGGCCGATTAACGAACACCATTGTGCCTTACGGAAACTACGAGACAGCGGATGTTCGACACTTCGGTTCTGGTGATTTCGTCTGCTTCCGGACAAACATTGCATGGATACTTTATTTTACTATCTATATAATGTTACATAAACTTTTGGAGGCAATAATTTGTAAGTATATTATTAGGTGATTTTAGAAACAGCAGTTTGTATTCGACTGAAGCTGGATTTTTAATTTTGTTAATGAGAATGATAAAAAAAAATTTTCATCGTTCTCGTCCTTTTATTTTCACTTACACAACGAATGGCTAGTTCTCAATTATAGAGATTAGAGGAAGTCTCAAAAATTTCTCTTTCTATGTCCTACTTCCTGCTACAGATAGCGAGATCGGCTTTAATGTTCACTCTATTGCTCTGTTACGTCCTTCTACAAACCTACGATACACCCTTACGCCCAAACCCCCGATTCTGACGATGGCTTGGACAACTCCTGAAAGCGATGCAATATCTCGCGATCGCATTAAGCCACCCATACCCTTACCTAAACCCTAACCACCAACCCAAAACAAAACGGCGGCAAGCTAATTTTAACTGCCACCCAACCCGACGCAAACCCAATTCGCTAAGGTCAACACCTAGTTGAGCTGGTCAATTCAATTAGTACTCAAATTAGGTAGGTTAGACAAATGCGGCTGAACGAGTGAGAAGAATACCGGGAAGTATGTACTAACACTCATAAAACATATATGCATATGGGTATGATAAGAAAGGGATTAGTGCATTTTAATTGATTTTCCATTTCCTTTCAAGTCCCGTGCTTTTTGTGTTCAACCGATCGAACTTCCATATATGACTGTCAAATCTTGCTCAAAAAACCAACTTCTTAGATACTCGTATGCACGAGGTGATTTCAGAAAGTAAGATGATTTTTCGAATGTATGTACACATTCGTATGTACTATACATATCATAAAACAGTCATTTATAATCTGTACGTGGCAAATATATTTGATAATTCATAATAGGGTGCCCTTTATATACGCAAGAGAACACAAAACAATGTTTTTTTCATTTCGTCTGTATGTCTGTATGTTTGTGCACGCTAATCTCAGAAATGGCTAATCCGATTTAAATGCAGTTTTCAAGATTATATTGTGATGAACTTTACTTAACATTTAGTGTTTTTTTCATTTAAACCGGTTAACAGATTATGAAGAAGTTATGTCAATTTATTTTTTCGAAACTTACGAAATCTACGCGTACGAAGTCGCGGGCACAGCTAGTAATAAGTATGTACGAACTCCTAATTTAGATTATTTACAAACGAACCACTCGAGTTGACTTAGAAACCCAATTAAAACGTAAATAACCCATTGATAAATTAAATTCATTTTGATAACGATTATAACATAGTATGAATAAGCATTTCGATCAAGACAGACTACTAATTTATTGTTTTAAAAGTCAAAATTGTTCATCATCGTCAGCCTGCCTCAGTCCGCTGCTGGACATAGGCCTCCCAAATGTGTATTATTGCCCATAAACCCCACACTGGGCGTGTTAGTCCAATGTTCGGTGAAGAAAAAACAACTCGTATGAATATGATCTTCTCTTTCCTTAGGTGTAAGAGTTCAAATTAATAAAATAATACGAGACAAACAGACAAGAGGACATAACTTTTAAAATTCCCTATATAGATATAAACATATACATCATGTATCATTACTCAGGATTAATGAAGTCATTATTAGAAACATAACTAAATAATTATAAAATCTAAGAAAAAATTATACATATTTATAAAGATATCGATGAATGAAGACGAAGCAACTAATGTATGTAAAGAAAGTGACGTGACAAAACGATACAAAAAAAGAAATTTAAAACAGTTACTACGAACATACCTATGAGCGAAAAACAACTCCCTGTCAAATTTATTCACAGTCGGAATATTAGAAGCAGTATCCGAACGCATGTAGGTTTGTGCAAATATACAGTTGCACAAACGCACGTGAATCACGATACAACATTACCGCTGGTACACGGTTATTTCTCTAACACGTGCAAGCATATGCCACACACAGTGTACACATTTCGAATCCAAATAACGTAATATTTTGTTTTGTGTAATAATAATAATAACGACCGTTTCATCCCTTGGGAGGTAGATTCTAAATTATAGTAACCAGTATATATACTTATGTTCATTAAGCATACATTTGTCCTGCGTGAGAGTCGAACCAAAACCTTAGGCTCAGCTGTAGCGTTACTACCCTAACCTAACCGCTGGACCAGCTGATCAGACTATAATATAACACTGTATAATACACAAATCGTGCCTAACATCATTTTACAATTGCCGGATGTCATGTCTATGATCGCATTTAATCTATGGTCAACTGAATCAAGACTAGCATTGATCTTAGCTGCACCACTTATAAACAAATGTAATTTATTATATACAGAACCAATGTCACCGGGCCCTCGGTTCACGGATTGTTAATAATATCGCCCACAGTGCGTAATTGAATTATAATTAATTAACTAAGCTTGTATACCACTGATGTGGGTATTTGGATACAATCATTAGCTGAAGGGGAACTTGGGTAGGGGGGATAACCTTGATATTATGCAGTCGGGAGATCTCTGTCTACCCTGTAAGAGCCGTAGCGAGATGATGTAATAATAACAATACTTTTGTAAAATATTTGTTGGGACAAATAATTCATTCGTATCCCAATTTCGGGTTCGATAATATAATTGTTCATCAACTGATTGTCATCACCCTTATTATCGGTTCACTGCTGTTCACTGCTGGATATCGGACGCCTCTGGCGAGTGTCATCGCGCCCTGTCCTCGAATAGGCATGATCAGGTCAATTGATAACAACAGTTTTGGTAGCCTATTCGAGTGTATCATCAAATTAATTCCTGTCCAAATTTGGTCTTCTTACCCTAAAAATTCTCCAATTTACATACACGGATTTTTGACATTACCCCCATACTTTATGTTGTATTATCCATTAATAAACAAATCCATCCAAATAATAACAAGTACAATTAAAGCGTATTTAAATTGCCTCAGATTCCAACTCTCTTTAAATGCCACAGCTGAGCACGAATCTCTCCAACAATACCAGGAGACATGGAGCATTCTGTACCACGCTACTCCAGGGCGAAGTGGTAGAGATGAATAGGTTGCATAGCCAAAAAAACTTGCGTACGAACATGCAAACGATATGTAAAGTACCTACCAAGATCTTCTCGTGTTTCACTCCCGAACGGAGCATTCTTAGCGAATATCTCAAATATTACATCTATCCAAGTGTAACATACTTCACACAGTCCAACCCCAGCTCAATTTATCTCTGATAAAGTTGCAAACTGATTAAATATTAGTAAATATTTATTATATATGCATCTATCAGTATTCTGTTGTTATCACGACGAGAAGTCGTGGTACGACTGGGTAGACGAGTGAGAAGACCAGGATGTGTACAAATTAAAGGTATATCACCGTCTAGTGTTTTTATCAGTTAATTAGCTGTCTGATTTCTTATAGTACAGGCTCTGCCTACTTTGGGATCAAATGGCAGTGTGCGTGTTATCATAAAATATTATTATTCAGTATTGAGTACGACATTCGTCAAAAATCGTTCCGAAATCAAACTAAACGATACTAGCGTCATCTCGGATTCTTTCGATGCGTCCATCACATTTATTCCTTTTCGATGTAGACATTTTTATTCATCTAAGCCACATTTTCAACTACCTTCATATATTTTTTTCAAATCAAATTTGTTTCAACATAACATATGACATATGCAATAGACCACTATACTAGTAATCCTTCGTCTGAAAATTCGGTGTGAATCAATAATAAACTTAATATAATTTTTACTCACTTTCCACGAACCGAAAGATTTTTCAGCCGATATTCGGATGATTTGATGATTTCGACATACGCACAGCCCTACAACAAATTCCAGTGACGTTACCACTGATAATAGACCAATTAGGAGCGCTAAAGCAAAGTTGTTACAAAGAGTAATTAATATGAGGTCGCAGTTCAAGCGAAGTATTCCTTTGTTGCGGCTTGTTATCTCTCGCAGCGAAATGATTCATTTTGGGCGAAAGAGAGGAATTTGTATTGTGACGTCACTTTACACATGCACGCACACAAACACACAAGAACTGTTTGCACACTAGTGTATATCAAGTCATATCTATATATGCATGTATTCGTCATTATCATTGTACGAAATCGAATCTATCATCATCATCTATGTTTATAAGTTTTGGGGCCATACAGTTTGCCACGCTATTCAAGTGGGTGTTGGCAAACGTTAACTCAGGGAAAATTATTGATAGTTCCCCTAATGCTAGTTTAGTGTGTTGTAGTGTTGTCAGTGGTTTCATGTTTTCATTTTTTATGATTTGCAAAAAAAATGCTTATGCAAGGCTCTGGTGACGCGAAAATCGTAAAATGATAATAAAATATTATAATATACGACAGAGACTCATGTCACAATGATGCAATCAGCGACTGAATGTGTAGAATAAGAAGAGTATCTGCACTATCGAGATCTAGGTTGGATTTTGCAAACCCCATTCTGGCGCTTTACTCATTCTCCCAAACTAAAAGTTACAATACCAGCACTCCTTTCTTCACGGAATCTCATCATAAAACATAAGGAAGCTCGGTCTAAGATTATTGCGAATGTTTTCATCAATAATTTCCCAGCGCGCATCACCGATCTCCCACACGATAAAACGTAAACAATTGAACGTCAATCATTCTCATGATAACGCTGGGACGGCTGCTGATGGAATGTAATTAATTCTGAGGCTTTTTAGTTGCCGACGTCACTCATCGCGAGCGCAGGGCTGCTTAGTGCCCAAAGACACAATGTCTTTTGGTTGTAAGGATTTGACCTTATTGAGAGAGTGCCGAGAGTTCTTCTCCGTTGACTGTTGCTCTCGGTCTGCGTCATCAATGGCATGTGAAAATCTATTGAAAGCAATCATTTGTATTAATATGATTTTGACGTTCTGTAAGTGTATGTATTTTACCTTGATATGACGTAAAATATTCTAAATTAAAACTTAATGCGCTGCTAACCTATCAAAAGCTAAGGTATAGACAAAATACTTGGTGGAAGAAATACTGTATAGAACCAAAATGCATAGGTTCGTTCGCTGTCATATTCGTAGGGGTTCACTGACTTCCGTATGTAGAGTAGGTAGAGACAAAAAACAAATAAATTCTAAAGGAGGGAAAACTACCCTAGAAATTTCCAAGAATAACCCGCTACAAAAATACACGAACCCGAATAAAAATAAACCAGACCAAAGTGCGAGGAATGGGGAAGCATGCCCCCAATTTTAAATAACCGCGGTTTCGGGCTCTCAGACGAAGGAACCATTAATTTATTCTCAAAATAGTTCAACGGTCTATTTTGGGAGCGAATGATAATTCGGTAAATGGAATACTTGTGAGGAATGAGGCTGTAACGTATTACATACCAAAGATTCAATGACATGGCATGTACAAAAATAAAAATAACATTGTGAAGGATAATTAGTTAATTCCCGTTGGGCCAGTGCGTGACCTTAACCTCTAAGCCGGAGGTTGCGGATTCGATTCTCACCAGGACAATTATTTGTGTGTTTGAAGTTAAGTCTTTATAGTGCTTATGTTTTCATATATAATGTGTTAATATATCTCATCTCCGGAACTGTGTCAATAATTCCGATACGATTTTTGGTAGTGAGAAAGTTACACCTTGAGAAATGTTTAAGTATATTATATACAAACACATAATGCTCGTAACACACAAATTCCTTCTAGTTGGGAATCAAACTCACTACCACCGAATTAGCATAACTAACCACTCGACCTAAGAGCCCATCGACTAATTAAGTAAGTAAATAGCAAATAATTTCAATGCAATCGATTCACACTTTAGCTAATCCGCCTGAACAAGTCATCGTTTGTGGCTTTGCCGCCCACGCAGCGTTCAACAGACTGCGGTGCGTAAAATTTACTATCAATAGCACCCACCTACTCGTTAGTCACGCTAACTTGAGTATAATAAGCTAACATGGACAACAAGTGAGATCGATACTGACTTGCTAAGTTGCACATTACAATATTCATCTTGGGTGAAACCAATGTGACCAGCATATTCAAAGATAAAAAAAAAAGAAATTCAATAAAATAAAAAATTATCTCTCACACATGCACGCCAGTTTCCGAGACTTCTGATTATCCCATGAGACAGTATCTGGACTCCTTATTTGGACAAGAAAAGTGAATCCACATCGATAAATTCACTTGAAAATAGAAGTATTGGAAAGAAGATGCTTGGAACAAGACAGAGTTTAATAAGAAATGCTCCAAGTTGGTTGAGAGATGCGCGTAGCATAATACATTTGGGCTATACTCTTGGGGTATAAGGAGTTGTATCTTTATTTATAATACATACTAGCCGTGCCC
>DWJK01006045.1:0-10738 GCA_018248815.1 Croniades pieria auraria | reverse complement strand
ATGCAATTCAATATTAACAATGAAAATAATATAATTATGGATTGAAGTATAATATCTACTGCAACATTAAAGCTTTACTTATACACGGGTAACGTCCTACTCTATGTCCTATGTCCTATTTGTTCGCTAGCTACTTAAAAATAGATGACAATGATCACGCCTATAATTTACTCATATTTATTACGCAGGTGCACCTACATACATATGTACATATATAGGTAGACACGTATGGAGGAAGGTGACAAAGTAAATGAAGGAAAGTATCCAAGTCGCCTCGAGCATTAAATCGAATTATTTCTTAGTGACATAAAGACATTCAATTCAATATTCAATGGAATATTTCCCAGCTGTCATTCTATATTGTTTCGTTACATTCCACGCACAAAACATTGATGGAGGCCTCGCTTTTTACTGCGTATTCCTTGTTGATAGAGCGAGGCGCGTTCCCGAGGCACATCGGTCACGGGGCGCCTCGATCCGTCTTCATTAGCGCCGGCCTACGGGTGCCTCGTGCGAGTCGCGTCGAACATTCATCAAGACTACTTGTCTTCCATTGCCACCTGCCTTGAAAAATGAACCCGCACTAACATAATCTCGGGGGTCGCAAGCGTGAAATGAGATATGACTGTCTGAAATACACCTGCAATTATGACAGCTGGAAGGAGAAATTACTTACAAGACTGTCTGTTACTGTTACATACGAGCGTTCTTAAACATTTTCATTTGTACGTGTCTCATTTATTAAAAGAATCTTCAGTAGGTTACGGTTATGGGTAGAAAAATTGGAAAATGATTTTTATAACAAACAATGCAATATCAACATGTGAATTAAGTAAAAATATTAAAATCTAGTATGTTCTATGGATAACAATATCTACCGGTACTATTACAGGTACGTCGTATGCATATGCTAGTAATTACTCGTATATTATTAGTTAATCAACACAATCAGATATTTATCACACAAACAGAACTATCGACCTCTTTTCAGTTGTAATTCACTTGCCTCTTTTACTTCCCACGCCTTAGTGACATGGCGCTCAATCAAAAGATTTAATGTATCAAATTTAGAGCGTTTGCTGAATAATCTGCCACTTATATTTTAATAGAGGGTTTTGAAGTCTCAAGGGCTATAAATTGGATTAGTTTGAGGCGGCAGGGCCGTGGACTATCAGCTAGTTAAGTATAATTCGCAGATGTTAACTAGGCACCTCGATGTGATGACGTAACAGCGAAGTACTGTCTGCATAAAAAGCATTTATTTAACTTTATATTACATAGTTTTTATATATTTTAGTTTGAAAACATCTCAATTGCGCGTGTACGATAGCTAAGTGATTGAAGTTGTAGGTATTGGCAGGCGGAGTGAAATGGCGGAGGGTAAGCGCATTCCTGCTAAGTGCCATGTCGATTGCTGCGGGTTGTACGCAACAAGGGATTGGAAAATATTCATTTGGCCAAGGGTCGACGTTTATGACAGCGGACCTCTTTTTACCATATTAGATTAGCAATATTTTACGTGACGTATTTAATATTCCATGAAGATACTGTGCGTAATGACAATAAATCGTATATAGCTTTATACGTGTCATCTTAAGACTGTCTCGAGACATTCTAGCTATAACATATGTATACTCGTCGTTTGGAAGCCACATTCTGATTAATATTTCATTAATTACATCGTCTACTTAGATACATATGTATATATCCTCACGCTACGTCTTTTGCGAGGTAGACAGGGAGCACGGAGTGACAAACACCTCCTTGCAGACCTGATATATATCATTACATCAATTATTCTGTAGTTTTAAAATAGGCATAGATATTCCAACTTTGAATTTGAATACGTACAATATTTTTATAATTAAATGCAGGTATTTTAGTATCAAACAAATTCCCAATTGGGTCCACATAGAATGATAATAAAACAGATTGCGATACAGCACGCAAGTATTAGTGTAAATTATTCACCTTATCGCTGATAATGTTATGACTATTTTCTGATGGGCACAACCGAGGATCGATCTAAGTGAAAGAAATAGAATTTACCAGGAAGTAACCAAGTATCTCAGTGGACTAATTTGGAGAATATACGGCACTGCAATTGGGTAACAATACTCAAGGAACAAATTCAAATTCAAATTCTTTTATTCATTATAAGACATATACATACACTTAATGAAGGTCATGTTTTAGTCATTGTACTTCGGCTTTGTGCGCCCCTCGGGCTGTAGTAGACCGGAAGAAAAAAGCCGGAGAAAAAAACTCCCAGTACTGTTTGTTCAACATTGTTCAAGGGTTGCTGTTTTACCGCATCATTTTCGTCATCATCATCATTAACACTTGTAATGTTTCTCTGTTGGTCACAGCTCGCTTCTCAGATAGAGAAAATTCAAGCGCATGGACTGTGATGTCAGCCAAATTCAAGTTCACAGGCATTAGAGAACATTATGGAAAACTCTAAGGTGTGCCCAGCTTTCATTACGGCGTTTCCCATAACGGTAACAGCAACTGATATTTAATATTTTAAGAAATTACTCAATTAAAAACTGTATCAATATGGCTTAAAAATATGTGTAGGTACTCTGGATAGTGGCTATCTATTTATAGTAACTTTTAATTAATAGGATTGTTTGTGCGTACCGTGCACACATTATACCCGCTATTGCAACTACAACTAAATATACTTATCATATCTTTCTATCTTTATCTTTCTGAAAATTGTGTAACATTTTTCCTCGAAACGTCCCTCCTTTATTGTTGTCAAATGTACAAGAGAATTCTTAGGCAGGAAATGTTTTTTACTGAGCACAAAGGATATCATCTTAGGCCCTTTCAGCTACAAAGCCGACCGTGGTCTGTTCAAAGTACTTTTGTTAAATCTTGCTCAGTGCTTTTGAATTATAAAAAGTGGATACTTATGTTACCTAATGTTCTACGGACAGATATTGACATACTAAACTTTTATGGTCTACACCAATTTGTTGTACAATTTTAGGTTTTAAAAGTTAATTAAAACACAATGGCTATGACATTGAACTTTAAAATGTTCTTAAGCCTTTTGGTATAACATTACTATTGTATATATAACACAAAAAAAAACCCAGTATGTACTCGTATTGTTTGAAAAAAAATTCTATAAAATTGGATGAGAATTGACTCAAAACAGTATTAAAAATCACATATACTTGTGATCGAATTGCTATCTATTGACAAACGTGAGTTCGAAGAGTTGGAAGTAACATGTAGGTTATTAAAGATGAAAGATAAGACGCGCTTTCAGCTGACGGATATTGAATGTCGTCTGAAATTACTGTATAGAGGAATGTTATCTTTTTTGGTGCTGAACATTGTAATTGTGTAACCTATTTGTAGTGTAGGAGTTCAACATCACCACAATATTCGAATATATGTACCAAGTTACGAACTAAAATGGAACGTAAAAAAAAACGTAACATCACGTCTATTATCCCCGAAGAGGTAGGCAGAGGAGTGTAGAACACTCCCACGTTTCACCAGTTACGTTTACGTACGAACTATTTTAGTAAATAACTTCATGTTTCCACGAGGTTTCTTCCCACGTAATGCATATGATATTAACTTTGGAATCTTCTTAATCCTAATCCTGTAATAGTATTATTATTATATTATCACGCCAGGTCTCTTGACGGGTAGACAGAGAATTGCAAGTACCAAATATCCTTACAAATGTGACGTAACAATAGTAATTTTAATATAGAAATTACCTGACTTTTTATAACGCTTTTCCGGAAGATTCATTAAACCGATTTTCATGTTTTATAGGGATCTAGATAAAACAGAAAGAGAGGATAAGCTATATTTATAACAAAACTCTTTTTTTGTCAATTGTCACTACTGACATTTTTCGAACGAAGTTTTCAAGGCGGTAAGGGAAAAAAATAATACGTAAAATGTCCTTATAAATTGTTTTTAACAATTCTTTAATTTAGATGATTACTTAATGATAACATTATTAAATACATTGCAAAATGATCAATTTTTCACTTCAGTCCAACAAAGCAGGCCGGTTACGACCAGTCGTAAATGTAAATCACACATTATTGGTGTTCACTCTGTGCGATACGGAGTAAATTTACTAACATTTATGTATTACCATTTTATGTTCAGCAATATTCTCTATAGATGTATTTAATCACATTTTAAAATGGTTTTCTATGGATGTTTTGGGTAATGTATTATAATTTTCTTTATATTGCACAAACGTAACATCACGTCTGTAAGTCCCGAAGGGGTAGACAGAGGAGTGTCTCTGTCTACACTCCCGCGTTCCAGTTCCGCGATCCGGACTTCGTGTCACTACTAGAAATTCTAAATTAGAAAATCCAATAGATCTTCCGATAGGCAGTCGTGCTTGCAACCTCTCGGTCAACGTCAAATTGTATAAAAATATTTTATATAATTTGACGTTTAAGAGAGTAAAGAACAAATAGTGAGCAGTCACTAGTGGCCGCTGCCACCCGTAAACATTTTCATCCGGCATTGAATAGGGCTGCAGGAGTAGGACTGTTAGAGTCATTAAGTCTAATAGTGCTGCATGAATATAAACAGCGGAATCCTGAAACTGGTTAGTATATGTTAGTCCAAGTGCAGTTAGTAATACTACGCCTAGTCTAGCCTAGTCTAGCCTAGTCTAGCTTAACAGATAATACAATTATGTAAGAGTAAGCTTCTTGATATTGCGCGCAGTAATAACAATCAATGCAATTAATTATAATAACTTTAAAACAATTTGCTGCTTCCCACAACAATGTTAAGGGTCGTAATATAAAACAAATGAAAGCTACGACCATTGTTGATGTTTCGTAGCTCGAGATCTGAGTCTGTGCCTGGTGCTTGGCTGTAGACGCACTTCCTATTCCATGGTGGTACTTACATAATAGGTGGAACGTTAGAGTATTATACTCCTCTCTTTACCATTTCCGCAAAAACTAGTCGTGATATTATGTTATGTTTATTTAAACAGCAGCCCGAACAGGATTGAGCACTTTCTCGAACTGCAGCAGTATGATAAGGTACGTAATAAGCAAACCTAAGAACTTGAAGGGGAAAGACACGTCGATGTCGAAAATGCGTAAAAGCGAGAATGACAGATCACGAGCCTCCATCAACGCCAGCAGTGCTTGTGACACTGCCCGACTCGATTTCTCTGAAAATGAAGTCAGCCAGTCAGTAACGTCAGTCGGATTTACAATTCAAATAACTCTAGGACACATGGAAATATAATATGTTGGGACATTTTATAGACAAAAGAACAGCCTGTGTTATGATGAGCGAACGGCTGGTAACCTACATATATATGGATAATAGTACTTACATAGATGCTATATTTCATATCCGAACATAGAAAATATACTTCTGCCCACAAATATTTGTCCTCGGTGGGATTTGAACCCACAACCCCCGGCTCAGCGCTCGGCTTAATTAACGGCGGCCGACCAATCGTCTTATATGTGTTAATACTGTAGGTTTCTTGTAAAATAAATATGTATCGGTAAGGTGAATTTATTTGTGACATATGTACATATGTACGTGTTTCAAAATCTCTGAATATGTTTGTTATATTGGTATGTTAACTAGGTACTGATAAATACATAAAAAAAAAAAAATATATATACGCACGCACGCAAGCACGAACGATTGCACGCACGCACGCACGCACGCACGCACGCTCGCACGCACGCACGCACGCACGCACGCACGCACACACGCACGCACGCACGCACGCACGCACACTCACACACACACGCAATGTAAATTATGTAAAGAGGTCCAACCCAAGTTGGATTATTAAATCTCAAATCATTAAATTTACCTAACAGCGTACAGAAACCTTGATATATTTCTAAGAATTGAATTTAGCACAACTTTAAAGTTAGAATAATACTCCAGCATTGGATAATTACCTTCCGTAACTTCCACTTTTGTCTACATCTAACTAACGAACAGTAACTGACATGTCGACGCTCAATTATTGTTATATCTTCATGTCATTTACTTTATGCGTAGGCAGATAGCATTGAGTGTTTAATATTTCTACCCTTTTAGACCTGGCGTGTATTTTTTACATTTATGATTCTCTTCACACACGCACGCTGGTTTCGGAAATTTTTGACTTCTTCATCAACCAGCATTTGGCTTGTTTGGTCAAGATAGGTGAGCCTTTATCTCCTCCGCGCTTTCATTCATCAATATTCCCACTCACGTATTCACATTCGCATATACTCCCAAGTAAAGTTATGTATGAGAACTTTAATATATTACCGATTTTGTTTTCGTACAGCCTGGAACTCAGCAGTTCCTTGAGGCAGGAAACCGCTCCGTGCACCGAGTCGACAACTCTGCACGGCGCGAACATGGGAATTGTTTCAAAAATGGACATAGTCATTTGAGCCAGCATTGTCATGGTCGAGTACTGCAAAAATATATTTCTCTAGATATGACAATAGAAGACATGTTTGGTTGGTACTTTTCGTTTATCAATCGTTCGACTGTGGTGGCAGCACTGTCGTTATACATTTCATCCACCAGATTACTATAACTATAGAATTATTACGGGTCTTCTACAGGATAGGTAGGGAGCATCCAATGCTAAATGCCTCTACCCTCATGGACCTGACGCGATTCCTCTATATTTATCATTGGCTAAATAAGAATGCTAATATTGCTCAATTCTGATTTAAAGTTGCTGGAAACATGACGCCTATGAACTATTAGTATAGCTAAACAATACTGTCAGAACAGATCGAGTTGCCTATCTTCTTCTTCTCTCCTTCTTTACGACGAAACCTTCTTTGTTAAATTGAAGATAAGGGGTTATCATATATCCCCAAGGTTTTGTTAGTAACTCTTGAAGCGGTATGTCTGCTAAACGTACTGTTCAATATAAATTTTTTACCAGGCAGAAATGTATAGGCAGGTAACATAAATTAATAATTTCTATTTGATTTTACTCACATTGCCGCGAATATATAGTAGTGTGAGAGCGTAAGAAATCTTGAGAGATGTAATGAAGCATGTAACGAAGATAATTAACATCTGGAACAAAAAAGAACATTTGTTTATATTATTATTCTATATTCTTTCTTCTATTTACGTAGGTACATAATGTCACGATTATTTTCTATAAGGGTACGCAGAACCGAAAGATTTCCATTTGTTACCGTTCTGGCAACCTCTCTTGCCTTATCTACATTGATTAAAATCATTATATATCTTTGTTTATCCAAGGAACTTTTGACGTAGCTTTCTTTTAGGACGTCCCCGATTTGCCTTTCGTTTCTGTTTTCTGTATAGTAAAATGCTTTATATTTTTCTGTTATAGTGACTAGGTAGAATTTTTTAGAGTTGCCTTTTAAGTTAACAGTTTTGGGTCCTAGATTCATTTGTGTTCTTAGGAACTGCCTTGATTACAGTTAAATCTGGATCCCTCAGCTCATCTAAAGTTATAAATTCTTACCTGCCATTTAATAGCATCATTAAGCAGATCAAATATTATAATGACTCTGTGGTAAAACGCCATTAGCTTCTTCATATCGATCGCCGAGTTTCTATCTTCTAAGCTGATTAATTCATTTTCCACAGTCGTCACACAACAACGGTTATCGAAAAACGATTTCATGAGACGTCTTATGTACCGCACCCGCGGCACGAGAAGACTGAACAGGTGGCCGAAAAAATACAGTTCTGCCACATGCAAAATTAAAACTATCGTTAGATAAATATTTTTTGTCTCGATGACACCGAGCATATATAACATGCCAGCGAAAATTATAACAAAGCCCATAATGAAAAACATCTGCATGATGTTCTTTATCATTTCATTGTTCGCTCTGCGATACCCGGTCTCCATGTCGAAAGCGTTAAGTTCCGAGTAGAAATCTCTTAGTCGTTTCCGTAAAACGATTGCTAGTATCGCACACATACAGTACTGGCATAATTTTAATATCTCTAAGCTGGATATTTCTTCTACGAGTTTTATATACGTTAAATAAACTAGAGCCAAGTTTATTGAAAGCGAGAAAACTAGGGATAATGTACTAATAATTGGGTTGATATCGTCGAAAACCGGTACTCTGTTTATGCCACATAATAGTTCAGTAGCAATATATATTTTGGAAACAAAATCTACGTTTGTTTCCTTTCTTTCTTTGAAGAAAGTATTAACGCGGACGGCGGGCGGCGTCATGTCTTCGCTCTCCCCACTCGGCACTGAGCGGCACTAAACAGAAATTTTCCACGACTGTTCATTTGTTAATGGTGACATTCAATAACGTGAGTGATGGTTTTGTTCTGTGTCGTAATATTATTGAAGTGCTATTAAATTAATGGTCATAGTGTGCAGTAGTTAATCATTATGCGTTCTAAAATATTTTTGTAGTTAATTAATTATTATTCATACATACGTATCTTCACACCAGATCCCTTGCGGGGTAGACAGAAAGAATATTTATATCTAAGTAGTGCCAAACATCTCTATCCTTGTAGACTTGCCGTGCTTCTTCCACAATTAACAGTCCTTTTATCGTTTCACTGTTGGACACGGGTCTCCTCACCAAGTGAGCAACCTTAGGGCCATAGTCTGCCACATTAATGAAGTACGCATTGTTATATAAATATACTATTCCATAATACTTATCTTCAGCTTATCTTTTTTTCAATTTGTCTGTACGTAAAAGAATTAAAGGTGTCCAGAAATGTTCTCTCATCTCACTCGACTTCCTTCCGGCGGCTTTCTCGGGTCAAGTGTAACAGATCTTGAGACACTAGTTTTATTTTTATATCGTTTAAGATTTTTATTTGACCTTTATACTTTATTATTGTGTATTTATTACAATATTTTTATATGATTAGTAATATTGCAAGTGTGATAAAAATGGGTGTTCATTTTTAAAAGATATTAAAATACAGGTATAATTTAACGGTAACGAATAAGATGGATTCCCAATTCACATGCCCAGCGTGGGGATTATGGGCAAAAACTATTCAGGGGTGGCTTGCGTGCAGCAGTGGACTGAGACAGACTCGTAATATGGTTAATGTTGAAATGTATTGAAGTGACGGAATAATAGTAAGTACGAAGTAAAATGCTGGATGCAACAAGCCGAGGACAGGACGCGATGGCGCTCATTGGGAGAGGCCTATGTCCAGTGGTGGACTGAGATAGGCTGATGATGATGATTATGACGATGACGAAGTAACTAGATGCGTTTTTTGCGACTGGCCCTTTAAAAGAAATTGCAAGCTAATTTAAATGTAATGACACTTATACACTGCCACTGCTTAACCTCTTAAAGCTTTTTAAAAGGGTAACATGAACATTAAGTAATTTTAAGACTTATTCATGATTTGCTCAATGATATCACGCGTTAATTGTAATCTATTCAATAAAACCTATTTATTTATAAGCTCCTTATGTCATGTTTTCTTTATTTTTATTATATTATATCGCCACGCAAAGTTCCTTATAGCGTATGCAGAGAATACGAAGCACCGACGTTTTTTATACGTAGAGACTTGACGTATAACTTCCATATTTTTATATTATAATATTTCGTGGCAACTAATGTGACTTCATTTGAAGTTAGATATTTTTACTTGTGTGTTGTATGAAAACTATGTAACATATCATGTTTTACAGTGCCTTTTGCTAGAATGTTTTAAAATGTAGCGAGAAATTTTGTAATTTTTAAATCCGACTTAGTACATTTTGTTGTAAAAGTTTTTCTTCTGAAAATTAAATGCAGTATTATTTATGGAAATATAACGCACAGTTCCATCGTTCGTTTTTATCCAATACGTTATAAATATTGTTAATAACTACATTTAGATCAGACCACGCGACAAAGATAGGTTCATATCGAAATGTACAACTTGCTGTTCAGCTGCGAGCTGAGGTATGTTGCAATATATTTCACGATCCTTCGAAATGTAGATAGAAGGCGCTGTCGCGCTTCATGTGTTTTGTTCCCTGCTTCAAAATAACCAGGAAAAGTGTAAAGGCTTTTGTTTGCGAACGACAGAGCCGCGCGCGACGGGCCGCCGACGTAACCTCATTGTGGCGTTAATGAGAGAAACGGCGAACCCATTTTTGAATACGCTTGTCCGTCAAAAGTGTTTGTGTGTGCCGATCAATATCTCAAATAATTCGGTTAATTCGTTGTCGTTTTTTTCTAACATCACGCCTGTACTCCCACGAAAAGGTACCTAGGGAAATGTATTACCTACATGATCGCATTCTCAACTATTCTTATCAGTTTAAAAATCTGTCACAGAAAGAACAATGCTAAAGTTTAATGACATAAAATTGTAAATTATATAGAAGTAGATACTTAAGCACATATAAAATTAATAGTAACGTAGAGGGATGAATTAAATTATAGGGGCGAGCGCGGGCGGAATATGGCGAAGTTTTAAATTAAATATGAGGTAACAAATAGCTCTGTTGGAGAGCTCTTAACGGATGAGTACGTAGAGTCGTACAGCTCTGCTTTCTCTTTTTTATTCGCGACTGTACAACGGACTCTACTTTCTGTTATTCATGCGCTTAGTGCTCATTGTGTTATATCTGTATAAGTGCGGATTGCTGTAAGTGTCGCCAATAAGGAGGAGCTGCGGAAAAACCTTCTATTACTAGAGTTTTTCTTTTGAATCCTTTGTTTGTTTTTTTAATGAATCATCCTTCAAAAGCCTGCCATGA
>DWJK01006044.1:0-10738 GCA_018248815.1 Croniades pieria auraria | reverse complement strand
GGCCTTAATCCTCTCAATATGAGAGGAGACCCATATTCCAACAGTGGAATGTTAATGGGTCGATTATTATTATTATTATTATTTATTATTAAATGTTAATAAATCATTATAAAAGTTTAATGTGTTTGCGTACCAATTAGTACACGAACAGTCAATTATTTCAATTCACTGAATAGAACTTTTAAAGACCATGATTAAAAAAGCACTGTTTTAATTATTTCCTGTAATGAAAAAGGACACCCTGAAGCTTAAGTTTCAGTAAATTAATACAACCGAGGCATTTATCAAATTTGTCGCTGGCATGTTCGTGTATTACCGGCGTACCGTAGACATCATTACGTAAACTCCGACCAACTTGTGACAGCTCGACTCGAACAAGAACCCGCGTGTCGGGGAACCTTAACCGACATGTCTTACTGCGAGTGGGGATTGTTAATAAGAGAGATTTTTTTTTCTGCCTATCAAATAGACGGGTAGTAACCCCTCATCTCATGTTGACCAATATGTACTGTACAGTAGGAATGAACTTGAAGAAAATTTCTTCCGCTTCTGCTTGCTGCTTAGAAATAACGGTGGAATGCGTTCACGAATATGTTACATATGCAGTCACCCTAGCCACACGTTAACCGCTGACGCTACCGCACGCGCTCCTTCCACGTATGCCCTCAATTCATCTGTTGCAATTTTCCTTCGGCATAGTGTGGTTTCCATTTTTATTACATTTAAACTTATTATTAATAAAACAGCTAGTACTCGCATCGACCACGATAAACTCTTAGAATATAATTAAATGTAATTTTTAACATCAGTTAACATTAGTTTCAAGTATTTTGTTTAACTATAACATTAGTTTAAAGTCTACTGTTGTGTTCAATGTAATTAGTGAACACGTACATCTATAAACAAATAAATACATCAAATATTTGTTTATTCGTCGAAGCATACTCGCCGGTGCTGAAGCAACAGCCTGTATAATCAACTGCAATCAATTAGTTTAGTTCGCGCTCAGTTCAATCGACGATCAATTGAAACTTTGTGCGAACCTCATTAAAGTATTACATATTTAAACCACTGGAAGCGGTTAACGGTGGTTTTGACTCGCAGTTCGCAATTGGTTTCAATTGCTCTCTTACGTTTTTATAGCGGATAATTTATATTTTTCTGTTTATTTGTACCCAACTCGATCCGGCGACGCGACACTTGATCAGTAACGACTTGATATCGAGCTTCGACATCAAATCGTTCACGTTCATACTCCTACTTGTTAAGCATGTTTTTGGTTTTCGGTTTGTTTCGAGATACTTAGCTTTATGAAAAATGTTTCCACGCCCGTCTTAATTACAGTGTTTAAGTGAGATGCGACTATTCTTTTTTCGTTTTTAAATGTCAGCATCATTAAAATGAAGTGCGGAAAATCACACGGATCTCATAGTTATCACATATGTATCTAACTGTGAAATGTAACTTGACGTTTGTGACCCCGAAGTGGTAGACAGATGATTGTCGTACACTCTCATACTTTACCAGTTTCGATTACACCACACGATGAAATAGGTGTTGAGCCTATTGCCACACACCGGGCAAAGATCCAGACTCTGAATCACTACTAGAAAATCTAAGTTTAAAAAATCCAATAAAACTCGACCTAAGAATCGAACCCAGGACCTCTCGATCAACAGTCACGGCCAACAGACATGAACAAAGAGGCAGCCGATATCTACACTGAACCGTTTAAATTCTAAAATAGCAACAAAAGAAGATAACGGATTAAAATAAACAATTCTCAGTATTATTCGTACTAGTGGACCCTCGTATTCAATTACCCACAAACAATCTGTTTTGAATGGAAAGTTTCCAACTCAGACGACTATTAAAAAACCGCGCGCGGTGAAACGAATCTAAAACCGCACTGCGTTTCAATACTTCGAAACTTGGTATAATAACCCTAAGAAAACAAAAATCATAAATTGTATCGAAGCCGCTAGTAGCGTAATGCGAAAGCAATAATTTATTAGCGAACCCGAGCACAGAGAACGAATGGAATTTCACACACAATGACCGACGCGGTGCACTTACAACGTTCTTTAGCGAACGTTTTGTTTTCGAGTGGCAGGGAGTAACACTTGTGGCATATAATACCGGTAGGAGGGGACAAATAATTCCCTCTAACGCGAACAAAGCGTTATCACAACGAGAAAGTAGGAGTTACATTACTCGACGCGGTGTCGGCCAACATCTAAACGTTGCGATCGCTTTGTTCCACCGTATCTACGGGAATTCAACTGCGTATTGTTGCTCCGATATTACATGTTGTAGAAAAATACAACCGTCTCGCTCTGAGAGATGACGAGGTTGAAAGTGGAGCGTGGTGTTAAATGGAAACAATCAATGTATGCAAATCTATTATATTGTATGTGGTATTGTTCAATGTTCGCTTTGCTCTACATGGGAATAGAAAGACGCGTATGTAATTCATATACCTGCTGCAGAGAAAAAAGAAAACAAAAAATAAAACGAAATTTTAGCGTTTGTTTTAGACATTTAGTGTTATTATCACGATAAGAAAGAATTTCCAACAAATTTGCACTTACCACCACATTTTCATTTAAATAGTCAGTCGAATGACTATTTAAAGCTTACGAGCTTACTTTTGTAGTCCAACGACACTGAAACTGCATCACGTTACGATACGATTATATTTATAGTATGTTCAGTCGATTGAGATTCAAAGAGCTAATTGTGAAAAATACCAAGATAATAAAATAATAACGCATTTGATTAGCTGAAAAACCTTGACTAATAAAATTGTCGACGCCACGGACCAAGTTATATTTATATATATTAAATTAATTTCTTATTTCCCCAACCGTCGCTATTTCGTAATAACGCTGATTTACTTACTAAAACGAATAATGTTAAGACAGAAACATTGAGGCGGCGTAGTCAGTAGTTACGCAACAAAGAAGCGCTTTCCGCACGCAGAGCAGAGAAGCGTGGAGCGTACACCTTTGATCCCCGCACGCCGCAAGCCTCTCAGAGGCTACTACTCCCATTACTGTATGCAGATTTTATACTTTGTGTCATTTTTTGTGCGAACACCGCGCCGCCTGCCACCTCCCCCTCCCAGGCTTTCACGCCCTTCGTCGACACCTCGTGGGGGTTTTACTTAGCTGATGACTTATTAAGAGCACATTCTTCAGAGGTGTCTGCCTGTCGCGGCGGGTTTAATGACGTGGGTTGGTTTCCCGATTCTGTTCAGTCTCCGTCTGCACCGTGGCCCACTTTCATACAATGCATCACGTTGCGTTGCTAAATCCTAGATGGTTCTTGTGTTCATTTTGTCTGCTTTCTACCGTTCGATATTGGCTCGTTTGTTTGAATATTAATAAAGGTCCTCATTACTATTCGATGTAAGCGTATATCTTTTCCGATTCAGTGAACTTAAATGTCACACTTGATAATATTGTATATTCATTCATGATACAAAATGAACACTTACCGAGCCACAAATATTTCGGCAAAATATTTGTTGACGTAAGCCACCTTCTACATTTTGCAATAACAGGATGGGGAATAAATCGAAACATCAAAGGGTTGATGGCCTAAATAATAACCTGCCACCGTGGACGATCGTTAGAGAAGGACGAACAGAAAATTAAAAGGGACTTCCAACTTTTGTGTGACGCTATCGGAGCGAAACATTCGAATGTTTTTTTTTCAATTTCTCAAATGCAATCGGCGGAACCCGCCTTCACGCCGAGGTGGCAAGTAGAGTCATTACAGAACGTATCACGCTTTGACATTGTGACATTTAATATTCTGTAACTGGACTTGATATTGGGCGACAATTATTCCAAATGTTACGTCCTACTACTTATGAGTATCTTTCCATTTAAAAACTACACTCCAACTTACAATCCAACGTTAAATCAATTGTATCAAGATAATATATTTATCAATTCATTTACTGTAATTTAGATAATGATTACTATGAAATTATGTCACAATATCCTAATCGACGGGAATAGCAATGATAGTGGCCATAATTTCCTCTTTGTTAATATATAAAAATAGAGGCTACAACAGTAAGAACTGTATGTTACGTATACGTAGGTACCTCAATGGACTGGTTTGCGCTGTTGTCTCGGTCGCAACACAAGACAATGACGCAAGGGGTCCTCGTTATAGGAGTCACGGAATTGCAGAGTTAGACGCACCCCCGAAGATAGCCACGGTGATAACAATGCCTCTGTAACCGAATACAGATTCATTCAATTTATACGTGTGCAACATACAGCACTAGTTACGCTACCCGAGCATTGAAATTGTCATATGAATGTAACTGTTTTAATTACAGGATGGTTCGCACTATTCATATATCTTGCCATTACTATGATACGTAAATTGGTCGTTGTACATAATTTTAAACGTTTTTAAATACACATTTCATGTGTTATACAAACAAAAACAGTCATATATAAGGCTTTAAATAATTGCTCCACTTTCGACGGTTCTTAATCAACATATTTAAAGAATAATATAAAGTTGCCAAAAGTATTATTGCACTTTCTGTGCTTCAAATCTAGAATAAGAAGTATTTTTGCTTCTCGGCGGTAGATTTCTTTTTAGATGCTAAAAATGAGGTCAAAGGTACTCGGTATCTTTTGGTGTATGTTCTTTGGTATTACTTGTGCCATTTAAGAAAAAACTTGAAAATGACGGGCAATTTCAATAGTTGGAGATTGGCGAAATTCATTAAATCGAAAAAATCCTTATAATTAGCATATTATTTTCCGACCCTGCCTTAAATGAAGCAAACTAATTAAATATTTTCTAATTATTTTGTGTTCTCAGTTTCAAATAACACGGAGTGTTGTTCAATGAAAGTGTTAAGATCGAACTTTAGTCTAGTCACAAAAATTAAAGGATGTAATAAAAATAATAATAATAATCGACCCATTAACATTCCACCGTTGGAATATGGGTCTCCTCTCATATTGAGAGGGTTAAGGCCGTAGTCTGCCACGCTGGCCAAGTGCGGTTTGGCGGACTTCATACACCGTAGAAATTTTTTTTTTTTTTTTTCTTCTATAAGTTCTAAAGTGTGCAGGTTTCCTCACGATGTTTTCCTTCACCGTTAGCAAGTAATATTTAAATTTAAAAGGCACTTTTATAAAGAGGTGCGCGCCGCGGATTTGAACCCAGCACCCCCGGAGTGAGAGGCTGAATTTTTAACCACTAGGCTATCACTGTTTGGTTGCCATTTAGAATAAATATTTGTGTGATGAGTACAGATATTTGTTCTGTGTTTGGATATAAAAATATCTATGTAAGTATATATTTATCTGCGTGTAACATAACAGAAGCACTCTTGATGCTTCCTTTGGGATAAGGAGGTGTATGTGGAGATATATATGTACGTGTGTAGATATTTTAACAGCCAGACAGAACAAATACTTGTGCTCATCACACAAATGTTTACTCTAGGTGGGAATCAAACACACGAACCCCTGCGCAACAGTCAGATTAACTAACCATTTCACCAACGGGCCATAAACGAACACCCTGTATAACAAATAGGCGTGACTTCGCGACCGGTCCACAGATTACACTGCATAATAGCTCTGCATCGATTATGTTACGTATTAACTGAAACAATTACCTACGGCGCGGTCGTCGGCCGCGCCGCCTGCGATTGGACATGATGGTCTTTTGACGAGCCTTGCGGTTTTTTTCTAAGGTCGGTACTGAGAAAACTGGCAGATATTACAAATTAAAGGTGCACACATTAATCATATGTTTATTGTGAATGTTTCACAATACAATTTGTTAACCATCTAGTTTGACATTATACTCGTATATAGAAACATGGTGTACGAATATTTTTGCAGGTCAATTGCATAAACGTAAATTATAGCTCAAGTATGAAGCAGTTAGAATGTAATTGATAAAAATGCAAAAGTTTTTTTTAATGGTTCACTGGGATATTGTAAAAATGAGAAATTATATTACGTGGCTTTCCCCCCGCCATGACCATAGTCAAAGGATAAAAAAAATAAAAAAGGGGCATTTAATGAGTGATTTAATTATAGTCAAATATAAGATAATAACAGCATCTAAAGGTAAAAATATTACATATCTTAATACTCGATACTTTTTCTCCCATTTCTCCTTTTTAACTAAGATTGACAAATGTCACTTACTAAACGGGACTGACATTTTTACGCATTCTCTGAAATTCGAAGAGGGTCATAGTATTTCACAAATAGGGAAAACCGTACAATTGCTGCTAGCAACATTTGAAATTAGGCATTCAGTTTCAGGTGACAGCTTCAAATAATCGTCATAACTTGTCAAAGGACTTCAAGATGGTAAATTATGTACTGAGAAACGCTTTGGCAACTTGCATGTATCCTTATTAGCTTTGGAACATTATGGTGGCTGAAAGCCGGAGGCTAATATCTTATGAAGGAATTGCATGTGAATTCCAGCCAATGTATATGTAGCAATTGAAGGTTGAAGCATGCTTTGTGGGTACAGCGATTAGTCCCTCAATTAAGGGGTTTACTGTACATTTGGTTGCGCGCTTGTTACTGGGGATGAATTGAAGCATTGTTTCGATATTTGGCATTGGCTGTCTGATTGCAGGTTCAGTGTCTCTGATTGTAGTGCGGTGTACCATTTCCGGGGCTAATTGGGCCTATTTCGGTGCTAATCTCGGACGGACTTCCCCTTTGGTGCATACAACTTGTGTCATGGAACGGATTATACTGGTCACTTTGGATGAAGTCATATTCAACTATAAATTAGTAACGAGAGTGTTTGTTGGTGAAATATTTTATTAAAAAATATATATACGCTATGTTATGTGTCTGGTACAGGGGTAAAAAAATGAAATTATTTTGAAATAAGAACGTAAAACCCTATACATTGAAATTTTTGTGGTCATAAATCATTTTTGGTATCTAATTTTCATCATACTTTTACTGAAAATATTACAATTTTAGATTCTTCGACTTGGATCGGAATAATTACTCGGTGGTAGAAATGTATATATGGAGGACTACTTTATTTACTGGACGTGTTTGCGTACACCACCACTAAACCTATTTCTCCAGCTGAGGCACTGATTGTATCTATGTAATGCGGTTAGAAGATCATAATCAACGTAAGGTCTTCAATCTTAGTCCATTCAGCAACACATTTCACAACTGTCACCACTAGGACTCTCATTGACTCTTATTCTTTATTCTTCTTAGTTCCAGATGTAAAATGATGTCAGTCCGAAGTGTTTACAGAAAGGCGGTTTGTAATTCTAAGTCCCTCCCATAAACGGTAGACTTAAAAAGTTACAAAAACGATTGGAACTTCATGTTCTTTCCCTATTCCGTAAACTTTAAATAATTTATTAAATGTACAGCATGCTGGTCAGTTATTTAACTGTAAATTTCTGTTCTGGTTTTGTAGACCAGTAGGGTCTTTTTAAGGGTCAAGGACGAAGAAAGTCGTCTCATGTCCACTTGTATCGCATCATGTGATGTATAGCATCTCCTTAATCAAGTGACTAATCAGTACAGCCTCAACAGCTTTATGCGCAGCGTCAGTGACTCCATGCAAACAGCGAAAACCGCAGAGACCACTGGCATTAAGCGGGTTTAAAGTACCGTTCGAAAAAAACGAACCAATACTGAAAAATCGTAGTTTCGAAATGGTTTGGAATAAAATTTTGATCCATCATAGTTGTATACTCGATAACTTACTACATTGAAATGTAACTTAGAGCTAATGTAAATAAAACTGACGATTTAAATAAGTAGAATATATTATATGGCAGTCGTATTAAAGTTTAAAATTTAGGACTTTGAGTAAGTATACAAGTTCATCATTTACATGATCTTTTGGGATAATGATTTCAGCAAATAACTAGGCTTTGTTGCGTTCTGTAAAACAGTGTAAAACATGAATTAAATTTTATTTGATTCCTGCTTTTGTAAAAAAATCGTAATTTATTTGGGCATGAATTAAAATCAATTTTTCGAAGGGTTGTTTCTAAAAAGTTTTGTAATGTTTTTGTCCACCGTAGCTACTCACTAGCACTTATCAGCACACAGTACGGTCGATTGAAGCCCACTCCATCCATATGTTTGCCTCCCGGTTTACAAACTACGTGTGTTCGTGCTCCAGTATTTGTGGATTTGGAGGTATTGGAACTGTGTCTGTGGAATCAGCTTTCGGAAACGTCCAATATTTGTCTGTTGACTATGAGGATTCATCTCTTGAAGATGCACACGATATGCCTATTATTTACAATATGGGAATTCGGTGACCATGCGCTTCGACATGCACTTTTCGAATTTGTAATAAGGGATTATAAAATATGTATCCATTTTCCAGAATAGTTGTGTTATACATACTTTTAGGAAGGATAAAAAAATACTTCAAGGAAAAATTCAAATATCCTGATAAGTCCTCAAAATTCAAGTATCCTGAAAATTAATTGGGTTCTAATTACGTAAAGGTATTCATTGAGTAACAAGGAGTGATTGCCTATAACAAACAAATGTGGGATACAATTGACCTTCCTCAATATTTTGTTTTTAAGGATACTTGAGTTTATATAGTTCAATTGCACTCAAGAAATACGGCTACAGTCCTTATGCTTGTCGTGATTTGCCCATTCCCATCCTACACGGGTCTCTTCACAATCTGCAGCGAGTTATACTTGTAAATCACTATTAAAACCTCCGATGAGACTGTACGATTGTTACCTTTCGATAACAACCAGGACAGATATAAACGTACCCTCCGAGTTGGCAATCCGTTCAAATGCCTTTACATTGCTTAAATTTACAAATCTCTTGCAGTCCTTTAACGCTTCGCGATTCCGAGCCCTTTACAGTTATACATACCATAAAAAATAACAAACTCTATATTTGATTAATGTAACATGTTTACCTCTTAACATCGGTAAAATAACAAAATATCACAAAAAATAAAATTAAACGATGACTAAGATGAAAACTAATTGGAAACTCTCATAATCGCAGACAAAACAATAGATCGTCTGTTTACCCCGCCCACGGCTAGATGGCGTGCATTAGCTAAGTCAACAAGGCCCGTCTGTAATCCGCTCACTGCATACCCCGTGGCTGAGCAAACAACACGGTATGCTTAATGGACATGGAATTATTGGTGCAACTATGAGGGCATATTGCAAAATATTTATCTATGGACATCATTTGCGACCAGTTACATAGCTCAAAACGATGGTAGATGCTTGGGTAGTACGTTTAGGTGAGTAGGTCTAACACTGCAAAATGTGTAGTTATTTGGAACTAGAATAAGCATACACATCAAATGGACCCCTGAGTTCTATTTTAATAACCATTAGTTACTAGACATGGAACTAAAGGCAGCATTCAAGTAGAGGATTTGACCACGTCATCTCTGATTTACATGAAGAAAACCGTTCGAACAAAATCGGAAAGAATTAGAAAAGACCTACTTAAATGTCTTCATCCCATTTAATTATCATACTGACGATTTAAAAACAAACCATGCATTATATTTTGCAACTTCAACCGTATAAATGCTGTATGGGTAAAATTATCCCCAATACTTTTCAATACAACATTTTTTCTGTTTATTCTTAAACCATTGATATTTTTTGCATTGGGTTGAGAGTCGTAAATGACTAACAGTTCTTTATTCCCTTTCTACTTTAGGGCAAGTTTGTCAGCTCATGTCAAACTATTTTATGTTTTTATTGATTGACTGTCACTTCGTGGGAATTGTCTTTTTTATATTTTCTTCTTTTTTGTAATGATGACATTTGGTTCTTTATTGGGTCAAAATGTTATTGCCGAATTTCACAGTGCAGGGGAAAAACTTTGTGACATTAATCTTTTATTGGAAGTCAATCCTTTCCTCTTGGGAATTTTTTGTCATGAGAAATTTCCGTTGATTTTCTTACACTTTTTACCTTCATTTTATTTATTTGATTTTATTAGTTCTAGTGGTTCAATAGGAATATTATACTAACATATAATAACGACTTTATTTACCCGAAAGGGAAGGTACAGGCGAGTGGTACACTCTCATGTTTCACCAGTTACCACCAAGCTCTTGACAATCATTACATTTATTTATATTTCCAGAAAGCATTACATCAACAATACTTTGAATAATAAAAGTTGACAAATAATAAAAGGGAGCTATAATTGCACTGCCTTGCGTCAAAAAAGTCCATTAAATTTAGAAGGTTCCTGATTAAAATTAACTATACGAAGAACAGAAACATACTGCATTTATAATTTCTATTGAACACAGACTCCTGCAAGGGGCACAATGTACGTAATGGCAAACCAACTAGACGCAAGCCGTTCAGAACAATTACCGACTTAATAGAATAAATGGAGTAATCAGGCCACTTCAGCGCAGAGACGGGTGGGATGGTACTGTTTGTGCAGGGATTTAGAGTGCGTGGGCAGGCATACGTTTGTCAGCGAATAAATAAACAACATGTTAATTTTTGTTCACTTCTGAGTTCTGGTTATCATGAGATCCATGTAACATTCTTATCATATTTATAATACTAGTATTGAAGTATAGTATAGTATTGAAGTAGAATTGATATATACGTATCACATAAATTTAAATAATTCCGAGCTATTGGTGACGTCTCTTTTTTTTTTTTTTTTTTTTTTTTTTTTTTTTTTTTTTTTTTTTTTTTTTTTTT
>DWJK01006043.1:0-10739 GCA_018248815.1 Croniades pieria auraria | reverse complement strand
CCGCAACATGATTGTAGTTTATTAAGGGTTTCTTGAGTAAGAAGTTTATAAAGGAAAGAGCTTTATGAACTGAAAATAAACTCCCGCTCGTGATTTTATTTTCGAAGATTACAATTGATTTTACTAAAGCAATGCATGTCGCGGTTGGAATATCTCACAAGCGGGCCGTTGGCAGTGTCGAGCGGAGACGACCGCGAGCCGCGCGAGGGCTGCGCGGCCGAGCGCATGTGGCGCGGCGCCTGCAACACGCTGTGCGCGCCCGACGCCGACGAGGCCTGGAAGCAGATTGTCGAGGCCTCCCCGCCCGACGCCATGTGGCACTCACTCAGGAACTGTGTGGCTTATCAGGCATGGACAAGTCTTATCACATTAACACTTGTACTTTTATATAATACCTATGCACATACATTATTTCCACAGCTATTTTCGCCGCTACTACTACCACCGAGAACATTAAAATAATGTAACATCTAATTTAAAACAGGCGACTGTTGCAGGCGGGGGTGTGGCAGAACTTGACCATTAAGGGTATCGAGGACGTGGCGCACCCGGGCGCGTTCAAGCTGGCCGTCGTGCTGCGCCACACGCCCTCCGAACTGACGGTCAAGCTTTTATCAGAACTGCTGCCCTCGCATCCACAATCGGTAACTATAAATATTAATTTTTCCAAAAGTGGTAAGAAATTTCTTCGGTCGGCATTCCAAAAGAGCATTCTAGTGTTCCCGGAACAAGTTACACGTTAACCTGGTAAATTCATACAACCCCTCTGACCCCGTAAATCTCTTAAAGAAAGCATTTAGTTCTGCAAAACTCCTAAAATCCTGTATTTCTATTCACATCGGTTTACATGATGTTCTTAGAAGCTAACAACAATCGACCCGTCTAAATAAACATTTTCGTGTGACTGCCTCTAGCAAATACTTAATTAGTCTCTATTGATCTTCTATAGCAAGATCTGACAGCCTACATCCTCGCTCTCCTAACCGACGACGAAGCCTGGTGCGGCAGCTGCGGCCCCGCTACCGACATTACGCTAAGCCAGCTGAACATGGGGAGCTCTGCGGCCCCGTTGCGAGATCTTCGGCTGTTCGGGGACTGCGAGCTGGCTGTGATGGCCGCGTCCCGGGAGGAGTACGACGCACACGCGAAGCTCGTGCGCGCGGAGTATTCCAAACTGTCGTATCATAGCTACGTGGAGCTGAGGATCAAGGTCTGCTACTTTCGCTGTGCTTTTGTTGTGCAACATAATGTAGTATGTTAGCTATCCAAAGATAGATATTATCGGGTCTAAGTTACATTCCTCACTAACCAAAGAAAAAACTGTACTCCATAATATTCAAATATTAGGTCCTTACACATGAAATTATGTAGTTTATTTCCAATTAACGCCCTTTATCAGAATAAACTGTTAATGTTATAATGATTGAATTAACGGTTTGGTTGTAGGTCCTGAACCAGTTCTCTCAGATTCCGAAGCTGTACAACACAATGGAGTTCGAGTGCTTCGAGACGGCCGCCCGAGAAAACATCGAGAGGGAGATCTGCACCCTGCGGGAACACTTGCTCACCGGGAGGCAAGAATAGGGGTGTAGCCAATGGGGGTCAGATTTAGAAGAATCCTAAACACAATTTTGTATTCAACGTTACCATGACATTTAAAGCACACACTCGCAAGAATGCCTGCTGCCCTCGTAAGAGGTGAAGTAATACAATTGTTCAATAGTTCATAAAACTATACGAAACAAAACAATATTCCCAAAAGCCAAACTTAATATGTATAAGTCCAACTGCGATGTACAATCGCAGTTCGTTTTAAAATAGAATATGGCTGATAAAAAAATTTATCCTATAACGGAGACAGAATTACGAGGGGAGGCGCTAGTTAAGGCAAGTTTACATACAGAAGCACATAGCAAATGCTGACAAAGACGGTGTGCTTCAGAATGTTTTGGACAATAATATTCATAATTGACACCATCAGTTAGTGTCTTTCTTGTATTGAACAACAGCGGCTTTATTAAAATAACGTGTGGTAATGTTTGAAGCAAAGTTGTCGAAAGTGATTCTACTAGATCTCATCCTCATTGGGACTCACAATGGACTGCTATAGACTTTCATTAATGTTAGTGAGTGAAGTGTAGAGTTTACGGTTAAGAGCAAAGCTATGGAGTTTTAAACCTCGTGTAGTTGTAAGGAAGCTGTGAGTACTTCGAAAACTGTAAGTGTTGTAACATTTGACGGATAGATTTAAGGACGGGGCTTGTTGATGATTTGATCTTTAATAACGTCAGCTATGGAAACGTTATTTAGTACTGAAAACTTTTAACAGTAATTTTAGTCGAAAACGTATGTATATTTAATAATGGAAATATTTATCTGATCTGATTTTAGGTAGAGTTTTTTTATTCCCTACTTCTTCAGAATCAAAATGTTAAATTTCCACAAAAAACAAAATTTGTAAGGACAACGTCTAAGGAATTGACTGTATCAGGAAGTCTTTAATTTTTACTAAATCTGTTTATAATATAAAATTGACTTAGCATTACCGCAAATCTTGGATCGCTATTTTCATAATTCAACAGCGTCACTGGACAGCAAGAAGTGACGGTTCTCATGACTTAAAAACGATACAACTTTAAATTTTGAACCCTAATGCTTGAAAGTAAATCTAAATTATTACATTGTACATACATTTAACCAAATACTGTTACATTAGTGCTGTCCCGCAGCTAACGACTTACTCCATTATTTATATCTACTGTAGTATGAAACACGGTTGCACGCTTGTGTCGTCTAGAATTAGGTCAGGACATGTTTGAAGTTTAAGACTTCTTTTAAAACTAAGTATAATTTATGTTTACTAATTCAAAATAAAGTAAGCGAATTTAATTTAGTTATGTTATTGTCAGACTTGTCAATATGTTTATACTGTCAAGGATAAAAATTATTTAAATTTCTTTAACCGATCTACTATTTCCATCTATCTGCTTTTCTTTCATTTTTCAATATAGACTTTGCTTAATGTAGCTCGGAATATGTTAGGTAAGATCTTTCAAATTTTGAAAATAAATTAGCATTTCACGAAGGCTCTGAGATGTGAGGGCAATTGTGACTTATAAAACTAAATGTTGCTAATATTCCCATTGGTCAAAATGAATGTTAACTCTATTTCAAATACGAGGAATATTTGACATAATGTCAGTTATACAGAACTAGTGATGTGCAATAAATCGACAAGCTACAATATCGATTTGCGATTACCGTTACGAACTAATTTGAATATGCTGCGTTCGATTCTAATCTATATTATATCTACATATATATAATTTATAATGGAACATATCAATTATTTTAATTAACGTAATTACACAATTATGTAGAGATATTAAACAATTATGTTTCCGTAGATTTAAATATATATAAATTGATGTAACATCCGGCTTTGGGTTTTACAAATAGCGATTTACTGCTCTTTGCTACGATACTGTTTAAAAGTTGTATCTTTGCTACTTGTACTAAACCTCATATTTGGGATAGAGGTCCTATATATTATAAACGGCTGAATATATATTTTAATCATTACCAGTTTTTACCTTGTAGTTAATTTTATGTCTCATAAATGTTACCTAACTCTTAAAAATTGTGACTCGTAATAATACCTAAGTACCAACTGCAAACAATTAACCTCACTTCTCGGGGATAGTCTGCGGGGGAGCAGAGGCGCGCTGCCGCCGCCGGCGACACTAGCGACGTCTACAGGCTGCTCTTCTTACACTGACAACGTACTGCTGCTGTGCGCCCACCACCGCACATCCTTGGTTATATGTGCCTGTAACCATTATTTTTTTGCATATGTTAATAAAATAAATCATATGATAAATATAATTAAAAGCGTGGTCAACATGTATTGTGAAGAATGCGGCATATAATAAAATGACATTTAATGTAATGTTTTAAACTTGTATCGGCAATGTTGCATTCCTGTTAAGAGTATAATGAAGCGGTTTTATATTTAAGAGCACAGATAATATATGTGTGGAACTTTCTCTTTATTGGAGTAGCACAGATAATATATAGACAAAGTAGTTTTTAGAAGTTCCAAGCGCTTACAAGAATATTCTTTGCAATAATATAATGGATTCGCTATGAAACTATATGTATATTTGCACCTCGTTTAAGCTGTTAATACTATAATTTATCTATTATAAGCTCACTATACATATTTTCTTGTTTATGGACAGTCTTAGTGCTATGGGTGTAATAATGACAATGTAGCACACCTCAATATGCGTCATTGTATAAAATTAATGAATAAATTGCGTTTATTTTATATAAATATAATGTTTTATTAGATGCCTTGTAAATAAAGGTAACATTGTTGTTACTTTGTTTATGGCATGGTATTGGTATGTTTACCATGACACTTCTATTTCCCTAAGGGGATAGATAGAGGAGCGCATTGCTCCCTCTTTCTGTTATGTAATACTCCTAGCAATTATGTTGTACGTCCCATGTAATAGGGGGTGAGCCTATAGCTATATAGCGGGCACAAGGACACGCCAAAATACTTTTTGAATTTTCTAATAATACTTTGCCCAACCTGGAGACTGGACCCAGGCCCTCTTGCTCAGTAGTCGCGCTTAGAACTACTAGACCCTATATCATAGCGCTCCGATAATACCTCAGAGGGAAATTCATTCCACATTTTGCACGTCCGCGGTAGAAACGAACGCGCATACCGGACCGTGGAGGACTGCCCCGTATCCAAGTGATGCGGATGGAACTTCTCTCTTCGTCGCATCGTACGATGAAGGAAAGGTGGTACGCGTAGATTGAATAGCTCCTCATAACACTCACTATTATAAAACCGATAGAATACACAGACGGAACTTATGTCTGTCCGGAGACTTAAGCTTTCTAGTCTTTCGGTGATTCCTGGGTCGTTGACGTTTCGAACCGCGCGTATTGCATGGACCCAAATGGCCTAAGCTGATATTACGGCGCTCACTGTTAATGAGTACTTTATAATGGACCTACACTTACACAAAGTTACAGTTTACAGTTACAGATAGTTACATTGAACAGTTTTCAGTCAGTGCGTGGTTACCTGGATACCTGGATACAACAAGTTTAACTGCGACTTTCTTTGTTAAAACACTTTGTGATGGTACAACAGTCTGCGGGTGTGCCACAGGCAGGTCCAAAGCAGTATTTATTTATCTACAGCTGTAGCATCATGTGTATTACAAAAGCCTCGTTTTAATTATTCTACAACTCATTTCATCCTCTATCATCCTGACTGCCTCGTTGGTCGAGTGGTTGAAAGCGCGACTGCCTATCGGCAGGTCTTGGGTTCAAATGCCCTGTCGGGTACTGTTGGATTTTTCTAATTTCAAATTTATATTAATGATTTGAGTCTGTATTTGTGGGTGGTGTATGGCAACAGGTTGGCCATCTATTACTTGGAGCGTAAACGTAACTAATGAAACGTGGGTGTGTACTATACTCCTATCCCTGAGATTACATGCGTGATGTTACGTTCATATCATCCTATTGTGACAAATTGGTGATTCTAATGGCATTGAACTACAAAATGAAGAAAATTCGAAATCAAGGTATCGCAAGATTTCGTCAATTGTTCATCGACGCAATGAACGTATTGATGAAATCGAAGATCCAGAAACTGAGAAATAGTATTAGGTCCTTACATGTGAAATTAGCGTTTTATACGGAGAAAATGAACCGGAACAAAAAAATTTAATAATATAATTAATCAATCGAAATATGTACCTTTAATATCTATAGACTTTCGCTATTTCATAGGTAGTTCATTGATTCCTTTGCTGAAAAAATTGTGGGAGCGAGAATCAACAAACTCTTTGAAGGCGGTTTGAACTGCCTCAGCTGAGTCGAATTTTTTCCCTAGTAAGAAATTGTCCAAATACTGAAAAAATGGTAATCTGTTGGAGAAAGGTCCGGAGAGTATAGTGGGTATCGCAGACATTCCAACTGTAGGTCCTCCAATTTAGCAATCGGCTGTCTTGATGTATGGGATCTAGCGTTGTCGTGAAGCAGCAGTGGGTTGGAGCAATTGTCCAGCTCGGTTGTTTAACGACCAGCTTTTCCATTATGATTTCCAACTGTTGACAGTACACTTCTGCAGTAATCGTTTGGCCAGATCTTGGATGGCTGTCGTGTATAATACCAGCACTAGACCACCGAACGCTCACCAGTACCTTTTTCTGAGTCAACTTTCGCTTGGGACAGGATTTAGCCGGTTCACCTGGGTTCAACCATTGTGATGAGCGTTTCCGATTGTCGTACAGGATCCACTTTTCATCACAAGTGACGACACGATTCAAAATTCCCTCGTTATTGTGACCGTTGAGTAATGTGACGTAGCACTCAACGCGTGTTTGTTGGTGTGCATTACTTAATTTATACGGTACCCACTTATCGACCTTTTCACTTTTACAATTTGTTTTAAGTGAATTAAAATTGTTTCGTCACTCCCACCAAAGCCTGCTGTTAGCTCTGAAGTGGTTTGGGATGGATCCGGTTCCACGATCACCTTTAACTCTTCATTTTCAACAAAGGTTTTCGGCCTACCACGGGGTTGATTCTGAACATCAAAATTTCCAGAACGAAAACGTTGGAACCAAAAGCGTACCGTGCTTTCTTTTACAGTAGCTTCCCCATACACATCATTAATCCTTCAAGCTGTTTCTGCAGCGTTGGTGCCGCGTTTGAACTCATATTCGTAAATAACACGATATTTCAAGTTTTTCATCTTGTGAACAGAACGGAGTCAAAGAAAAATCAAATTGCGGAAAGACAAATGAATTATGAAATTCCAAACAGAAATACACAAACCTAAATTTGAAATTTATTCGAATTTGGAATTCTCAACCAAACCCTAGTTATTTAGGGTTAAAGTGGCCAGTTCCTCAAATCGCTAATTTCATAAGTAAGGACCTAATATTATCATTTACATACATGCATAGAAAAGGACAGCTTAACAAGTGATTTTTAAAGAAATTGAGTTTGCAAATGGCTTTACATACAGATAATGTTATATCTATAAAGAGTATGTGACTTTTGCTGATAGTCTGTCTGAACATCTGTCTGTAGTACAGCTCTACCTCCATTATGGATACACAATTTTTGGTTAAAATGAATTTGCAATCACTTATCTTTTTACACCTGCTCAGCATATGCAGCAGGGAGCAATGCATACTCGCTGTTATCCTGAGATAATTCTATTACCTGCTTTTCTTTCATTTGACTGTTTGAAAGTATTATGTACTAACTGCCTCTTTATCATTGTCTCATCGATTGAGTGGTTCAAATGTACCAAATGTAACATTCAAAAACAAAAAAAGAGGAAATATATTATTTTTATGTAATTAAGAAACAATTTTACTTTTCTTTATGGACTGTTTTTGGTGGTATGTCCTCCTTGCATATACATATGTTTCTGCATATTTGTGTTCTTTTTAACTTTTTAAATGATGCACCATGTTAGTCACAGTCATGTGCCTATGAATATCCATTTGCCACCATAGAATGTACTCACAGACAACATGCTAAAGTCACATAAACATTTGTAGTTACTGGTGGCTGGTGCAGGGCTCAAGCCTACTTATTGTTTACATACTTGGGTCAGATATAAGAAAAAATGCTATTATTTTTGTGTAATAATTTAATTTTATTATTATTTGACGTTTTATGCATAGTCATGCCCATATTGACTCTTGGTACTATTTCTCTCTTTGTGTAATTAATAAGACTAGCAGCAAGCATATAGCAGACATAGTGGACAATGCACCCCTTAGACAGGTACAACTGACCTGTTAACAGATCTGTGGCAGCTGGATTACTAGTGGCAGTGCTAATTGGTAATAAGATTATTGTTTAGTGTTAAGCATGTGCCAACATGCAGAAATAGGGTTCTGATAGGATCGCCAGTTTGGTTAAAATATGGTAGTATGTTTGCAGTTGGTGTTGAGGCCTGAGATGGCCACTTCTAGTATGCACATGAAGTGACGCTGACGTCCTGCAGACTGAAACATCAACTGATACAGTAACAATTGCTTGCTAATAGAGATAGGAGTAGCGGTGGTACTGTTTCAAACACACTGCCAGACATATGCCTGGTCTTCCAGGATAACCAGCCTAACCAGGATAACCAGGCCAACCAGGCACCACGCTCTTAACAAAACTGTAGTGAGGAAATGACCTGTTCATTTCTGGAGACCATCCTTTGTATTTGAAGGGTGATAATCACTGGAACTACATCATATTTTCCAAATTCATGCTGCTACATTCTCAGATAGCTGTTTTAAATTTGGAGTACTGTTATAAACATTTCTAAATATTTGCTGTAAACAGGAAAATACCAAAATTATTGTAATTATTTTGCTATTGTCCTTATTTATTATGATCATGAATCTCACAGTGTGGATGTATTTTTCCTCTTTCTCCATGTACCTGAATGTATGTCCATGTAGCAAAATCATGCATAATTTTAATCATGCGTTTCACAAAAGCAGGTGCTGGTGTTAATACATTTATTCCTTCTCATAATTAATGAGTTGTGGCACACTAATACTGTAGGTATTGCAGATAACACATTAGATACACTTATGCTACAATGAGCCATGCTCTATTCCTTGGAAACGTTAACAGTTCCAATGACACGAATTTAGTATTTCAATGTGCGGCGGCAACGTGAAGGTGGAAAGGAATTTTGTACTAATCGCATTTGTTGTATTGTGAACTTTTAAGTCCTTAACTAATCGACGAATTGTTATTATTACACGTCATTATCAACATTCGTACCGCTCCACTGTTGGACGTGGGTCTTCTCTAACAGTGGCAAGAATGACAGGCTCATAGACTTTATACGTTTCAGACAATATTATGGAGAATTCTGCAGGAGTAGGTCAGATGTACAGGTCACATCGAGTTATATTTGAATTCAAAAACGTGCACAATTTTGTAAGAATGGAGAAACACGCTGGAGGTATACGGTGCAAGGGGATGAATTCTAATTCACAAAGTTATCGCTGCTTTATTTTGAGTCATGCACGGGGCGCTCATCGCAAGCGGTGTGTGCGGGGTGGTTTCACTATCAAAAAGTGTTGGCGACAATAACACAGTTGTTACCCAGCGATGATTTTCGCACTGAGTGATGCACTTGGATGGTCTTGGATGGATGATGATTATCGTGAGCCTGGGCAATGAGGCACAGTTTAGTGACAATGAGTACACCGCAGGCTAACGACGGAAGTGTGCGTTGTTGCAGCGCCGCCCCCGGCCGTGCCGGCGCCAGGCGCGCAGCCGCCCTACCCGCAGCAGCAGTACGCGGCGCCGCCGCACTATCCCGGTACGTCTCACTCTCTGTCATCGCTTCAGATTAAACACGTTCAATGTATACGTAGAAACCGTAACTGAACTTATTAAACGAACGAGCAGAAGTCGCGCGTCGGCTCTCTGTGCGGCGCCTGTCATATATCACGACCCCGTCGGGTGTCACATTGGGGGAAGACGGGGACCGGGTCAAACTATAGATTCAAACTTACCTAAATGATACCATTAACGCTGTGTAAAAAGTTACTTGGGTTGGTTTTTAGTGGCTCAGGTGGCGGCTAGGGTACACGTGACATTGTTGTGAGTAGTTATTTGTTTTTTTACTCGTATCTGATTTTTGAGGTACAGATACTTTTGACAATCAAAATGTATAACTTGCAAGATCTGTTGTGCTATATAAAACAAAACAATCTTGTTTTGATTATCTCGTTTTACAACAAAAAATTATTATTCTTTGCCAAAAACGCTAAGGCATGATGGGGTATGCAGTATGATGCCGTATATGTACCGTAGCTTTTTCCTCTTAACAGATTTTCCACGCGTCCTCTGCTTTATTGGTAGACGTGCCCGCGACTTCGTCCGCGTGGAATTTAAGAAAAAAGTTATTGTTCAGTTCCCAGACTTAGCGATAACTTATTAATTCTGTATTTCGCGTATAGAAACACCTATGCTAATTTTAATGAAGTTCTTCTATTTTGTGAATCGATATTTGGTTTTTGTAAAATTGTTTTTCTAAAATTCTGAAATGACTGTAGTCTAAGTTACTCTTTATTACATTAGCTATCAGCCAGTGAAATCCCGTCAAAATCGGTCTAGCCGTTTCAGAGATTAGCCGGAACAAACAGACAGACAGACAAAAATAGTAAAAAATGTTATTTTTGTGTATGTACCGTGTATACATACATATGCATCTAGTAAAAAGCTGTTATTTTCATATTACAAACCAGGGTTCCAAGTGATAATTGCCATTGATAAATATCTTGATAATTATCATGATAATTATCTTGATAAATATACCCTGATAATTATCTTGATAATAATAAAATATCGTTATACTGGTATTCGAACGCGATTTGACGTTTCTGAGCGTATTCAAGCATTTTAAGGCCAACGTTTCATGTAAATGCGCCCGCAGCATAAAGCGACTAATTGTCACCTTTAAAAAAATAACCTAAAAAACTGTAACATTAGTAAGTTTATTAACAAGCAAATTGAATTGTAGATATTTTCTGAAGTTAGTATTCGTGTTTAAAACGTAACATCACGCCTGTAATCCCCGAAGGGGTGCCTACCCCTCTGCCTAGAGGACTGTAGTACACTCCCACGTTTTCACCATTTACGTTTACGTCTCATGGAATAGATGGGCA
>DWJK01006042.1:0-10742 GCA_018248815.1 Croniades pieria auraria | reverse complement strand
CCTCTCAATATGAGAGGAGACCCATATTCCAACAGTGGAATGTTAATGGGTCGATTATTATTATTATTATTTATACAAAAATATGTGAACATAGTACAGTCAATGTTACATTCGATGCGGATTTGAACATGTAATTTTGTTAAGCGGTGTCCAAACAATGCGGTCAACGCATTCCTGCATACGTATGTGTACCGCATTGTACATGCCGGAAATTAAGCTTCATATTAGTATCCTAGCAATCTGGTGCCCTACTGCTGTTTATAGATGTGTCTGTATTGTAACGAACAGAGTATTGTGAGTTCTGGAATGTTCATTGTTATGTATACTGGTTGTACACAGAAAGTCATTTCTGTCATTAAAAGTAAATACTACACGTTTCCATTAACTGTAGATAGCTTCGTTGGTCCAGTTTTGCGAGCGTGATTACTGATCAAGGGGTCCTGGGTTCGATTTCCGAAACAGCTACGATTGAGATTTTCTAAATTAATATTCTTAGTACTGGCTCAAAATCTAGATTCGTGTCCGGTGTATGGTAATAGGCTCACCCCCTGTTGCGTAACGGGGCATAAACGTAACTGGTGAAATGTGAGGGTGTATTTATACTCTGCCTATTTCTTCAGAAATTACAGGCGTGATATTTGATATAACAAAATAAGATAGATAATATCACATGCTCAGATTATTGCAATTATAATACGATTTACAGATTATTTCATGCTTAGGAAAAAGTGATATCTAAGGTGTGTGGAGTCTGCCAACCCGCATTTAGAAAGCGTGGCACAGTATGACCTTAGCACTTGGCATTCCGTGAAGAGACTCGTGCCCAACAGTGAAACGACAAAGGTTAAATGAAGAAATGATTAAAAGGTGAAATGATTACGGTATTGTCTGATTATGACTTAATTAATTGTGAAAGTTGTGCAACCTTTAATTTAAGTACATAATTTATGAAATGTATTTTTAGGTTAAAATTAGTATAAGATTTTTTTATGTACTTAGTTGGTATGCCTTTTTAATAAATAAATAAATAAATGATCATGATAATGTTACCACAACGATGCTTTAATTGGGGCTTACATTTTTGGTAAGCTTATTAAATATTACCATTTGAATAGGACCTGTTTAACTATGTACAGATTTTAATGAATGCATATTTATTTTGAATAGAGTTATTTTCCCGCCAATTATTTCGCGTAGCAGTCGGTTTGGGTTTTTAATCCGCTTGTGCACCAAGCCCTGTGCAGGCGAAATCCAACCATTTGTCTGAACGAATTTATTTTTACAGCTATGACCTCATGGGAACTTTCCTTCTGTATTGCTAAATTTTGTGTATCGTACTGGTTCAGAACATTTTGTTAGATCGATTTGAGGCTTTAATTTTATTTAGTTTTCGTTTTTGACACCGCTTTAGTGATTTCAATTGACTCAGTTATGTTATATGTACCTATTGTATGGTACGTATTGCATAATTGGTGAAAAGTGAGAGTACTACTCCACTATCCACAAGACGAAAATGAGACGTGATTTAATGTTATTATTCTTTTTAACAAGACATGTTAAATATATTTAGAACTTGTCAAAACTAAACAAAAAGTCGCTTAAGAATTTATGTAAATGATTTTTCTTATATATTGCGCTCATATACTTAAAAACACTTTTTTAACATAAACGAAACGAAAAAACACCGTTATTGCAGTCTGCCCGTAACTAATATACCCGACATTTACATTTTGATACCGCTAATTGAATTGAGCGGTACACTTCCATAGTGTTGCCAATCAAATTACTTAAACTTGTTAACAGCTGGCAACTCGACAGAAAACGGGGTTCGTTCAATTTTTATAGGCACGTAAAATACATACACAGTAGATATCATCGAGGTACTTCGTCAAAAATTCATTACAAAATCACATTAATTTAGTTAGTGGTGTACCCATGTATTTTAATAATAATTTTATTACCGCACTTATTGCCACACGTGCGACGCGCGCGCCCGAAAGCCTCAGATATTGTCGCTCGTGACAATAAATAAGACGTAAAATTTTATTTTACAGCGGCAAACGAAAGAGGCTAAAGAAATTACGTTCAATTACTGGGCTGTGCCCGCGCATTCTTCCGCCGCAATAAAGCCTCAAAGCTATGTTCCTCGCGTAAATTTTTCGGACGTAAAACTCTGTAAAAGTGAAGTTAGTGAGATGTAGAGCGACAATAAATGTTTATAGAGGTGGGACGGCCGAATGTATCACCGCTGCAATGCCAGGATTGTCCCTCGCCCCTCACAATTGAGTTTTCGCTGAAGTAAAATAAAAATTCTCGACGGTAGAAAGCTTCATTCGCAAAGTAAACACGAATAAGGTAAATTAAGTGAGCAAAATAAGGTTCCCTTAAATTAGGTCACGCAACCAAAGCGAGAAGGGGCCTCCTTGAGTCGTTATAGAAATGAAACATCTATGCGGTGTAATTAAATTTTAAATTTTTAACTTTGCGGTAAATTTTCGCAGAGTTTTTTCGCGCGTAACAGAGCACTCCAGTTTTCTTTAAGTATTTTTTACTCCCTTGCTTGATTAAAGATCCTTGAGTGCAATTTTAAGTATTACAGGAATCTAAAAAATGACTAAATTAAAAAACAAATTATTTCAAGATAACATTTTCAAATAGGTGAAAACGTTAAATGTAACAATGTTGATTATTTATAAGGTGATTTTTTTTTATCTCTTTAGACAAGTTTTATTTACACAGTGATTTTTTTCAGGAACTAGAATACAATTAAATATTCGTAGATCGATATTAAAGCCGCGTCCTGCAAACACCATTATACGAATGAAATCATGGTGATAAAATATTTATAGAGATAATAATAATTCTTTAGTGTCGTACATCTGTCGCAAACATACGTACGCACGTCGCGCGCGCAAACATTGCTAAATATCTCGTCGCAGCATCGACACATAAAACCCGGACAGCTTAATTCGCGAGCACATAATTCACATTTCTGTCGGTAGCCGAAATTACCCACTAACGCAACCAATTTTCTTACCTTTGACAAAATCACAGCTCCTCTCTCCTGCCTATTACGTAACATTACCCAAAGGACGCACGAGATACGAATACAACGCTGTTGAACATGTGTTCCTGCCTTTATGGGTATTGAATCGTGTTTTAATAAGTGTTAAAGCTCATTTTGGCTTGCGGCTGTTATCTGACTGTGGCGGAGAAAGGCGAAGTTCTCCAAGACGATCCATAAGGCACTCTCCGGGGATGACGTTAGGCCCATAATAGGTCCTTACGTGAAGAGGCACGACCGCGTATGCTGCCTGCGGTTCCGGCGTCGGGACGGGACGGGAGAACAAATTAGAAAATCTTTTGGGGAATAATTTAAGAAGTAAGCCCGCGGTGGTGGAGTTAACTTTGTTTTACGTCTCCGGGCGCACTGTATAGGGCGATCAAAGCTGAATGCTCATTGTAAGCCGTTTAATTTAAAGGTGCAATGCCATTGCTAATTCGTTTCTGGAATAATTTGCATATATTTCTGCCGTACTTTATGTTTAGTTTGTCACTTTTGCTTTGACTAGTCGTAAAAAAAATAAAAGAACATGTATGTTTCAAATGTTTTAAGTATAAACGGAACATAGTGCAGAAATCAGTAATGAGCCGTCTTAATATTTATCTAATGGTATTGATCTCTAATGATTTGCTAAAGTACATATATTTATATATATTTTAGCAACTACTTTGTTCGTTGACTTGTTACAAGCCTGACCGCCGATCGAGAAGTTCTGGGTTCGAATCCCGTGTCGAGTAACTATATAGGCTTTTTCTAACTTAGAATTTCTAATAGTAACTCGAAGTCTGGATTTATATCCGGTATATAACAATAGGTTCGCCTCCTATTTTATAGTGGGACGAAAACGTAATTAAGGACACGTGGGAATGTACCACACTCCCCTGCCTTAAAATACAGTTTAGATTTTTTATTAATTCTATTTAACCATACAGGGTTAGTGTCTCGACAAGACGCTTAAATAACGTACATAATTACTTTAATTTGCATCGTCAAGTCTCTACAAATGATATAGGTATAAATATTATCAGCTGAATATTTATCACGCTGAAGTCCTTCTCAAGTTTAACAACCTTTTGTATTCTGTTATGTCATCACACCTTTTAGGCTAAACATATCTATTGATGTTATATATATGTATATATGTACATATATGTATATACTTCCTACCGTGCGTAGCTTATGAGAGCGGTATTTCAGGAATTCGAATGTACATATATACAGAATGTACTTACATATCTTATTTTAGGATTTTCGTTTAGCAAGATAACATACAATTGTTATTTTTCATCGTTCCAAAAACCTAACGGGGTTGGCAGACAGCATAAAACGCTAAATTTATTATTATTAGAAAAATGCACGCTGGCTAGAAATAATAGAAATAAATAGAGTCAAAGTTTAGTATCGTCCTGTAGAGTCTGAGTTTGTCAGGGTCTGCGGCCGCGCGCTTCCGCCGCCGCCGGCCACGCTCCTTTCTTTGTCTTAAAGAACGCCCCAAACATATTTAATTAAGCGTCGCTCCAACTTGTATGTGCAAGTAAACACACAAACTTATGCTTTGTTCGCGATTTGAGCGTATCCGCGTAATGGATATCGCGACTCTAATTAAGGTTTTAATGAATTAGATCCTTATGTCGGATGGTAGGGGAGTTACGACTCACTGTGGTTCTTATTGTTTTAACATACTTAAAATCATTATCAGCCTGTTCCAGTCTAGTATTGACCATACACCTGTTCTACTGAGCGCCACCGTGCGATGTCTTCGGCTTGCTGTAACCGGCTTTTACCTGCAGGCTGTCCTGTGAGACGTATATCATTCGAGAAACAATATTATTAGGTGTAATAGGTAGATCATCATTTACGTTGTCTTTTATCGTTCTACTGTTGGACACTGGTCACTTCTTATAATAGGAAGGGTTAAGGTCATAGACTGCTATGCTGGCCATGTGTGAGTTTGTGGACATACCCGTATGTATGTATACAATAACATATGATACTGAACCATTGTCATTTTCTGAGTGAATAACGAGGTTCAGCTCTAATACACTTCTGCTTATATTTAAAATGTAAAAATTTTATAATCACCGTAAGTGTAAATAAGCACTCAGCTGTGTGCAGGAGTGTACTCAGCAGTTGCATTGACATTCAGTTATATATCTAACGTGGATAAGTACGGTCTGTGGATACGTGGTATTGACTTTGTTACAGTACGTAAAAACAACTTCGCGTGTATCAGACGGTACCCAAACATTATCAGTACAAGCAAAACTCTGAAAGTTTACACAACTCTCCTTCACATTTTCGTATTTTTCTTGGTTGCCGCGTGAAGCGTGAAACGGTAAAATGTATTCCATAAATCACGATACACTTATTCGCGAATTTTGAACAAGAAGACGGCCTAAGAAAAATACTTGCTTAGGAGTTCGCCGAAAGTTGGGAACGATTAACAAACGTGCTAACATTTGGGAAATATCGTCGTTGCGAGTTAATAAAGTTGCAGCGTGGATGTGGGGGTAGACGCCGGCGTATTGTGGAAAATGTTCCGTATCAGGAAAACGGTCGCCATCCGGTATCCTACTAAAATATTGACACAAATCCCTTAACTTATAAAATCGTGCTTCCGTCCCCGATGTTGGCAATATGGGATTTCCGTCATTTTGATGTAGGGCCCGGGGCGGCGCGCGAGTGGGCCGGAGAGGGCCATGTTTGCGGGGGACACCTGCTCCTGCGGACTGTTTGCTGATCGATATGAGCCCTCTTTGTTGCGTGACGGTATTCGCTAATGCATTCTCAAGAAATCTGTTCAGACCACTTCCGGACCGAAGAGGTCTATTCTCCACACTAATCGATATTTTTACGTTCAGCAAAATATCTAACCCCAACAATTATTTACGTACATTTTTTGATACTTATGCTGTCTGTAGACCTGTTCCAATCAATCAAAAAAACGAAACAGAGCAATATCAAACAACCAAATGTTTACCTGGTACATACATGTACATCAATCAAAGATGTTCATCATGGTGCATTTGTTCGCTTATAAAATCTTTACGCGATGTGAAACTTACAGACATTCACGCTATGTGTGGTTTGATAAAATATACGTAGCAAACGAGAGGATATCAAGAGCGCAATGAACACAATGATCTTAATCCTCCATTTGGCAGGGTCTGAGTGGAAATGGAAAAATATTTGTCTGGCATCTAGTCTGCCGGGGGCACACCGCGTGTGCAGGCTTACGGGACTTTGGGGTGCGTTTGTCGCTATCGGTTCATTGTATTATGATAAATTTTTGATATTTGATACTTCTGCGTTTACTTTCACTACTAGTAGTTTTGAGAATAAGGAAATAATATTAGTGTCATTATTGTAACGTTGCTTCTTGGTGATATAAAGCAAAACATTACTAGGTATAAAAAGAAATTGTTTTTGTCAGCAGTCAAACGAAAAAAATGGGTTCAAAAATAGATTTTCAGGTTTCAATGCCCAATGTCTTATCTTTAAAATTTTAAAAATATAACGTAATGTCACGCCTGTAATCCTCGAGGGGGTAGCCAGAGGAGTGTGGTATATCCTCACGGTTACCAGTTACGTTTAAGTTCCATGGAATAGGTGGTGAGCCTATTGCGATACACCGGGCACATTTCCGGACTCCGAGTCACTACTAGAAATTCTAAGTTAGAAAAATTCAATAGCACTCGATTCGGGATTTGAACCCAGGATAACCCGATCAGCAGTCGCGCTTGCAATCGCTCGACCAACGAGGCAGTCTACATAATTTGAAAAATGTATTTGAATTATTAATATAATATTCTTCTGAAATAAAAAGTAATAGACAAATGCAAATTTTTATTTGTATTAATTTTTTTATGTCAATTAATAATACTAGTAATAAAAATAATGCTAAACGTTTATAGAAATACTTCGAGTTAGGCTATTGTTAGTGGTTGAGACTTAACCGCCTTGCAGTGCGCGGCCCCTGTCGATGCACTTTGCAACTTTTCAAATATCCATGAGCAAACTACTACTCCTTATGAGGACATTATGCAAACAGCAAGATCATATTATTATTGGGGTATAATAACACCTCTCGACGTGTGGTCTAAAATGAACAAGCTGAACGTAGACTATTGCCTCAGCCCTCTCATTCTGAGAGAAGACCTGTGTCCAAAAATTATACGATAAAAGAGGCGAAAAAAAAGACCATTTATTATATAATTAATTTTTCGGTACGAAAATGGAAAATTATGCAATAACAATAGTTAACAAAATATTTAAATAATAGACAACGAATTAACATGAGCTAATAATGAAAATATAATTTTCTTCATTATGACAAAATGACTAAACATTTTTAAAAAATTTATTCGTTGCATTCTAAACAGTTTTTAAATTTTTATTTTATATTCGTTTTTGACAACCGAATTTCTACGTGTTATTTATTCAATTATTTTTGCCTGAAAACGTGGCAAAGACCCCCTCTCAATACTGGCAACACGTACAGTAAACATAAAGAAATACTTTTACATCGAATTAATAACTGTTTTATTTTACCCGCCGTCGCTTTTGACCGGCACCGGGACATAGCCGGGACTCTACCGCAGACTGCGGCGTTTTAATGCTCCTTTTATACCGTGTTCCCAGATTGAGTCCCCGCCGACCGGCATTTAAGCCAGATTGCTTTACACTCATCAATTCTGCTTTAATAGAGCCGTTGCCTTATACTTAATGACCGTGCAAATACTGTAGACGGATTTTTAAACACCTGTCTTTATTTAAACCGTTTGTTCACCTCTCAATAACAGCATTTTCTATTGAATTTGAAATTGGGACCATAAAAGTCGGCTATTTTGTATTAATTTACATATTAAATGATTCACGTGTTATTATATATTTTGTGCATCTTTTCCAAATCAATGAGCTCGAATCTAATTGAAGTAATGTACTAAAATACTGTTTAGCGCAAATGCTGTAACGAAATATCTTAAACTGATCATTTATGTATAATCTAATGTAATGTAATTACTATTACTATACATGTAATAACCATCAACGTAGACATGAAAAAACCTCAGGAAAACAATCTTACAAACTTAGAACTGAATCGAAATAAATTCGCAGAAAACAAAACCGCAAGGAAAAGTTGGACTTGTTGCAGCGCGGAGCGTAATAAATGTTAGGTAGGATATTCAGTGTGCGGTGACACTAAAGTTGGGTATAAACTGAGCGTGCAATATCGAGTTGCCGCGAGTTACCACGGAGTTGCCACGTGCCGCGGAGCGCCGACTTCCCGTAAACAACTAAAATCTTTACGCTTTTTGACGCCGCGATCGAATAAACTTGCCAACTTCGAACTTTTAGAGGAGCAGCCGAGGGAAATTTGATATGGAATTTTAACGTTGTTTAGTTTGTTCATTGTCTTCATTGAAAAGTTTGAAGTTATTATTAAACATGTAACTATTTTGTGGATCAATAACGTTCTAACGGTTTAAGCGCGGGGTAAGCATGATTAGATCATGTATCGAATAGCATGGCACAATGTTTTAGGGGACATATAAACTTTTATAGAAAGTTTAAGGTGAACTCTGACGCACTAATAGCACCGTAACTTTTTTGGTGTTTCACTATTATGATTCAGAAAATTAATAAATGTCGTGGTAACAAAAACCATTTAAATCATGATCCTGATCTTGGCTTAGTCCACTGCTGGCCTCCCCTGAAGGGTTTTGGCCACAATTCAAATAATGGGCACGCGGTTTGAGGATCGCACACAACAGCCTTCCACACCTCTTCCTACGCGCATTATTAACACGCGCAAAACCTTTTTACACGTCAATAAACAAAATATGGGAAAAATCTCCCTCAAAACGTTTTTATGAAGACATATTTCCTCATAATCCGTCTACAAGGTCTCAATACAATAAAGAACATTTCAGTAACTTTCGATGGCTCGTTATACTCTATGAATAGAGTATCGGACCCAAGTTCTGATAAAGCATTTCCAGCAGCAATTATATACGAATTGGTAAAAGGGACCACCTGTTGGCTCGTTCCGCACAAAGCGGATAAATGTTCTCGAAAAAGATTTTATTCGTAAAATGTTGCCGCCGCGGCAGATGTTTTGTGGAAGATTTGGCTCAGAGTTGAAAACTTCTGCTGTAGCTGAGCTTTGCGACACTGTTTCGTATTCTCCCAACCGTAGACTTTACAATTGCTTGAAGATTTTTCTCACTTCAAGTAGATTGACTTTCGTGAGCTCGTTGGTCGCGAGACCCACTTGTAGATCCGTACGATGCTGTTTATGGGTTATAGTTACCATAAAATTTTTATTCTTTTTCATCTGCATTTAGTATTACGTGCATTCTCAAGCAATATTCGTTTTATGAGACACAATTAACTGTATGAATGAGTGGTGATTATTTCAGAGTGACGCATGACATTTCAGGAATATACCAGCATTCGTTGAGTAGCGTAGTTTTCTGCTACTTACTGGGAATATCTACTTTACTGGTTTGTTTTATGGTATGAGTAAATAAACATGCAAGACGTTCGATGTTCAGATTTTACTCTAACACGTACATGTGTATGTCATCATCATAAGCCTTTATCATTTCTATATTGGAAACGGATATCCGGTCAGAATGAAGCGACTAAGGCCAGCCTGGTACCCTGACCAAGTGTGGATTAGCAGATAAATTCATAACTAAGTTAAATGTGAATATTTTCCTTAAGTATATTTATAAATGGACATTTGAGAGTTGAGAAGAATTTAAAAAAACTGAAATATGTCTAGTCTATAAGTTTAGTTAACAATATAACCAAACTTAGCGAATAATCTAAGTAAATGATACAACATAACACTGAATTCATATATAAAAAAGTAGCATTAACAAATTAAAAAGCAATCATTACTACTATTACATAATCACGCCAAATCCCTTAAGTGTAGACAGAGTCGAAAGAGCAGACATAGAGAGTCAAATATCTGTATCCTTATAGACTTGGCGTTCTTTACTTTCTAAACATCCCCCATACGCACGGGTTTCAGCAATAATAAACTTTATAAGCCTCTAAAAATACAAAACGAAGTCATTAGTGAGTGTAAAACAAACAGAAAGTGTTACATACGACGCGGGTGAGCCGCACCAATTACACTGAACACGACCATTTAACCTCAAATTTCACTAATGAAAATTTCCATACAAGCGCCGAACGCCGCTCCTTATCTCTTATCTGTGGCTTATAGCTTTGTCCGTTCGTAATTAACGTGTGGACTTTGCGTGGGTCGGGAAATAGGTCGCATGCACTCGCGCGGAGAAGTTGCTCGTACCATCTGTTTTTTCTTCTAGTATTCTATGAGATCTAATATGTTTTAGCATGTGTATTCTTCGTTCTTATTATTATTCTATTATTATTATTATAGATATGTGTTGGTATGAAAGGATAGACTCACTGCTCTCTGCGTACCCTGCAATTAATCAGGTGTGATGATGCAATAATCATTATTGTTGTCAAGACACAAACATTTTCATCATTGCTTGAAAAGTTTTTGAATTTCCACAAAATTCATTTGAGCGTAAGTGATATAAAATAGATAAAATGATATAAATTCTAAGGTGTGTGAAGTCCGCCAACCCGCACTTGGCCAGCGTGGCGGACTACGGCCTTAACCCTCTCAATA
>DWJK01006041.1:0-10742 GCA_018248815.1 Croniades pieria auraria | reverse complement strand
GTATCATCACTCCACCTAGCTGGAGGGCGTCCCACGCTACGTTTGCCGTGTCGCGGTTTCCACTCCAGAACACGCCTGCTCCAGCGGCTATCGGTTCTGCGACAGATGTGACTAGCCCACTGCCTCTTTAGCTTGCTGCTAATCCTTTAATGCTAATGCTGTAATTTGCTGCTAATGCTTGCTAATCCTTTAATATATAGGAGTTTAATATACTCTCGCCAATCGCCTGGTATGTTACACATCCCACCTTAAAATAGGGGGTGAAAAAATTTGTTATCAAATGTAGATAATAGCTCCATTACGCATAATTACTTGTACCAGGAAAATTAATTCCTCTCTTTATATTACTCATGAACGTACTGAAACACGATTCTATTATCAACGTGTTCGACAACTGAATATAGTATATATTACAGTTCACTTTCATTGACGCATCAACAAGATTCATTTCTGGTACTATGTACCCGCCCATTGATATGTGGAGTAAGATTGTATTTAACAAACCAACGAGTGATATGCGCGGTCACTCGGGTACCAAGCGGACAGACGGCCGAACGTACCGCGTGGTGGTTGTTCCAAAAGTAAATATATTGCGTTACTCATAGCTTCATTTAAAAAAAAATAGTAAAAGGAAACTGCAACGTTTTTAAAAGGCACCAGTGCGAAAAGTGACATTTAATTTGTTTAGTCAACGTTGAAGAAAGTCGTTAATCAATGGTTTGTTTCAATTATAGGATTTCCAACAAGGGATTCGCTTGCGTGGATAACTGTGAGCGGATGGTGAAGACAGAGTGCCCGTATCGGTCGTGACGATGCGGTGACTCTGACCCTCGGGAGGTTCAGTGCGCAAGTGACTATTCGAACGCAAGTGATATACGTGGTCCGTGTATCCGATAATCAAGATGTTATTGCTTAAGGTAACCTTTTTTAATAATATGTGAGTGAAAAGGATCATTCAGCCAACTAAAATTATTTTGAATGTTATTTTGGTGAATAGCTTTTATTACATCGTCACGCCGGGTTTCGTGCGGGGTAGGTAGGGAGCACTGAATGCCAAATGTCTCTGCAGATCATGATTCTCTACATTCTTTATTCAAAAAAGCTTTGGATTCATTCAGCCAGCCAAATAACTTGTATCCATGCGCTCTTGTACCGGTTGAGATAAGTCACTCTTGCTTTCAATTTTGAATATAGAACAAAATAACAGATGTGTTACGAGACGTATTCTATAGATTTTAAGTTATAGAAATATCATCAGGTGAGGCAGTTCAGCAAACATTTGGTCGTATCAGTATGTGGTCAATGCAGTTTGTAAGTTTCTGTGTCTTACTCGTACCTTATACAGACAGTAAAATTGTTACCTGTCAACTTGGAATGTCTAATGTTTTAGTTTTTTCTGGCGAAGAACCATTTAACTAGTGGCCGGTCTCATTTTTCTTGCAGAAATTGATGCAGCTAGATTAAATCCACGGTAATCCAAGTCATGTTTCACATAGGGCATTAAACATATTCAAAAATAAGTTTAGCCCTTGATTCCGAAACGTTTTGTAAGTTCAACGTGCCTAATTATGAGGATATTTCGCTTAATACGGATCGGCCCTTATATATTCGTATTTGGCCTGTTTTCATTCTTTAACCTTGTTTATAAATCTGGTAAGGTCCAGTATGATGATTTGGAAGCATGCATGAATCAGAACCTAATGAGTTATTGAGATAAATCGAACCATTTCATAATATTTATTGAGATATAGTCTGGTATTTCAAAACAGGACGAATAACCAAATACCATAGAGAACAGAAAACAAACAGAGAGTTTAACCGTCATAGTGAAATTTGCTAATAGATCTGTAACTTTTGATAGATCACTTTAACCTATAATCTATACATATAATAAAACTGTAACTGATCGCTGTCTGTACATGGCAAATGTATTTAAAAATTCATAACGGGGTGCCTTTACATACGCAAGAGAACCCAAAACAATGTTTTTTCATTTTGTCTGTCTGTATTTTTGTGCACGCTAATCTCAGAAACGTCTTATCCGATTTGAATGCAGTTTTCAGGATTATATTGTGACGGGCTTCATTTAACACTTAGTGTTTTTTTCACCTAAATTGGTTAACAAATAAAGTTACGTCAAGTTATTTCTTCAAAACTTACTAAATCTACGCGTACGAAGTCGCGGGCACAGCTACACCTAACACCTATTATTAGGTAGTTGTGACGCTGTTGCCGCCTCATATTTAGTTATTGTAGTCCACGTATTCTTGCCATGAGTGTATTCGTCCTTGATACCACTATTCAATGTGTGTATGGACTGAGTTTTACTCTTTATGTCCTAGAATTGTTACAGGTCTTTTGTTTATTACACTCTAATAATCGAAATAGTACGAGGTCTAGCAGAAATAAGTAGCAGAGCTGCTATAAATTCAGGAGCGAGAATTTTACTACGCTCGAACAGACAAGTACATATATTCTTATATTGAACATATATATTGAATCATTTTAATATTTGTTGGGTCGTTCATAAAACTGGAAATCGTATTTGTTCGCAGTGAAATAGTTACTTAATTACATTATTAACATAAACCTAACTTAGCTACAAGTAATTCTTAGAAAATGTTCGCCTTTACGAGTACATACACTTACAATAACTAAAAGCAAATAATACGAAGGTATGTAATAAAAAAGCACTGAACAAAACGAGTTTTAGTTTCTATTATTGTCCATTTCAAATATCGAATCTGCTTATAACATAGATAATGCACGAGATAAATAAAATAGATAAATATGTAGCACGAAGCACAATAAACTGAAACAATTTTAATCAAGTTGGATTACTTTCTCATTTCAAGTGTCACGAGGAACTACCGTGACTTGAATAACTATTGAACTTTAAATAGCAAGATAAGACAACTTGTTAATAGTTCTTGATGTTATGGTCCAATTACGTAAAGAAAAAGGAACAGTATATTAAGAACCGTTCATAAAATAATGGCAGAATTTTAACAGCGTCTGTTATCCATAATAAATATTATGATAAGCTTTTCAATATCTTATGTTGTTTCATTTTTAAAAGCTCAACAGAGCCTTCGAAATGTACAAGAGTGGAAACATTCGATACAACTTGATAGAAAAATATACTTGTAATAATAACATCATAATGTGAAGGGGAAGAACGTTTTTGGATATATTTTAGTGTTGACTCGTAAGTAATTATCATAAAAATATCGTTCATGTCTGTTACTAATTAAAAAAAAATGAAAGTGCTTTCATGCGTTTAAATATTTTGGATACATCAATAAGTAAGGCCCGAGAACATAAGTAGATTTAGAGAAATATTTTTTCGATCAACATTAAAATAAATATAAAATTTGATAGACTTGCGTAGTGTTACGATTATTAGTGTAAAAATGTTTTATGACCATTTCTCTCTAAATGTTTGTGCTTATCTTAAATTAAGTTTCTAAATACAATTCAAATTCCAATCACTATCCGTGTAGTAATAATAGACTGGTTGGAAAGAAAACTAAGACGCGTTCGATTGTTCTGTTTTTGAATTTTAAAAAGTTATTGCGACATTTCTTCCACAAATAACGTTCGAAATTAAAAAAAAAACTAGAGATTTGAAAAGTTGCTGGTAATACAAATCATAAATATAAAAGAATAAAATTGTTTCTATGATGAGATCTTTTTAAACTTTTAACTTTGAAAAACCCTGTAAAAACTGAACATATTCTGTAAATAGGGTATACACAGGGAACATACGCGTATTTATTTTTAAATCAGACTAATTTTATTTAGGTCTTTAAACGGTAAAAATATCTGACGTGTGATTGGACCAAATATATTTTGTTTTATAAATAGCGTCCATCGAATAACTAATCGTTGAGATAAAGATTAGCATTTTTTATCTGCGCAAGCTGCGCCAATCATTTGATGTGGACTCAATTTTTTAAGCACGCTGACGTTCCGTGCAACATTTTGACATTAGCATTTTTATGGCATAGCTTTCATTATCAGTATTAACATAGATTCCGCGAGGTCTTAGTTCAATGGCTATATTTGGAACGGATCATTCCTATAAAAACCTTAAATGACGAACATTACTGTGAACATAAAATTTGATTGGTAAGACAATTCATACTTAATTGAATCAATTAAATTTTGTAACAGTTACATTCATTAACATTTTATTAATGAATGCAGGAAAAGTCGTGTATGTCATATGATAGAACTGAATAGTTTTACATAATGTGAATGGCACTAAAGATGACGGTTTTTTGATTGTTATATGCGTTCAATTTAATTGTTAGCTGTTAAAGTAAGATGATTTATTTAATTTTATTCAATTAGTTATTTATATTCAACTATAATAAATTAATAACAAATAAAATGAAATGTCGTAATGACGTAAGAAGCTTTAAATATGTCATCTGTTATTGAATATTTTGTCTTTGGAGCGTATATCTTGGCGTTGCAATTACAGGTTATAGAAGAACCTGCATTTTATTGGAATACAACAGAAATTTCAAATACTACTGCTATAACTTAGAGTAATAACTAAAATTTATGAATCATTTCAGTGATGAATCTAGAAGAAGCACGTAAATTCTGAGGATAAACTTTTGGCACTTATTGCTCTGTGCATAAATTTCAAAGGACATGTCTTGAGGATACAGTATATTTTATAGTTTAAAATATGTAAAAATATGAATAAAAATAAATGAAACTGTATGTGTGTCACAATTCGCAGACTTGTACGAAGATAGTAATCTTGCCGTATACGGCACGGTCCAGTTTAAATACGCATATTACAATGTTACGTGGGCTGATTTAATTCGTTTTTGACATGAAAGCTTAAAGATGATTGACTTGCGTAACTCGTCAGGAGAAGGGCTAATATTTTGAACTTTTTGCCTCAGTCATTACTGTTGAGGTGTGGTTTTTTATTATTAATTCGACCACATGCTATGTGATATGTACATTATCTTATAGTAAATTGTTAGTTTTACATCGTCATGTTACGTCCTTTAAGGGCCAGCGGAAAGCACCGAGTGCCAAATATTATTATCTCTTCATATTGACTTCATATTTTGTTTAAAGTTTTAGTTAATGATAAAAGTAAGAAGACGGACTTAGCACATGTGAGGTATTAATAAAAAAACACAAAGCAATATGTACATACCTTTATCGGTATGGCATTCAAATTGGACGTGCATTCCAAATTCAAAAATCGAGTTGGATAGGGTTATGGTAAAAAGTATTTTGGCATTTAATTGTAACTAATTTGACGCAGACTTAATATGACGTCACATGACATGTTTTGTAGATTATTATTCTAATCATAGAAATAAATTAAATTTGTTTAATAACAAAAAACATATATTTTATAATAATGTGGAATACTTTATGTAACTCGAAATAGCTTATTAGAGTCGACTGGTTCGCAAATTGTTTTTATTAAAGAAAGCTTTCGTTGCGAAATTATCTAACTTTGTTGAAATCTCGCCCCGAATAGAAGGAACATAACGAATTTTAGTATGCATTGGAATTGGCTGTAGATTATAATAACAATAAAATAAAACTCGGAACATTGTAACTCGCATTGGGTAACACCTACGCCGAACTGAATCTCACACAAATGCATAACAATTAGGAAGATTATGAATCGGCTGCGCTGATTGTTCAGTCATTCTATTGTGTTATAATCTTATATCAGAACAATTTTAATAATTTTCTCTTTTTCGCAAACAGCGTGACAATGTTTTATTCTCTTTTGGTTTCTATGTATAGTTAGTCTGTTACACCGTTTTTGAACTTAAAAAGCCGTTCAGTTAAAACGTTCTTAAAAGCGTGTTAAACCAGCGAACCCGTACTTGCCCTAAACTCTCTTATTCTGAGAGGAGACCAATAGTGGAACGATAAAAGGGTTAAGGGATAAGTCGGAGCATGTCGCATTTAATATTTACGTAACAAATTTATTTAGAATGGTTTTATGATATAAAAAATACCGTGCGCTCGCTCGTTTAGCTGTTTTTTCTGATGAAAGCTCTCGTAACAGCGACTGTCACGTGCTCGTTAGACGATGTGTTGACCCGTCAATTATCCATTACGCGACCACTTGTCTGCGTTTTAAAAAGGCATCAAATTAGTTACAGGTGTAACATTTTAATTTATAGATAGCTTAATATAAATTTATATATTTACGAATAAAAATATTATGCGTAACGTTTTTCTTTGGCATAAAGTGGTAACTGTGATAATGATTTCTTGGGAAAATTCACATACGGTCGTTTAAACCACAACGAGTAAAAGCTCATGGTGTTTTTTCTGACAGCTGATAAACACCCGTGTATACTATTTGTCTAGACACATTCTTGTAAAGTTAATTTTACGCCCAGACACAAAACAAATATTCGGGGGTGTAGATCTATTTGTTGTATGTACATATGTGGGAGTGAAACCCACAACCATTTGGTAAAACAAACATAAACAAGTATAACTTTAAGTATTATCAGTTACTTGACTTAATGTCAAGCACGCACGGTAGAATGTGCTTAGAGGACTCCATACAAAATATAAGATGCAAGGCTCACGGCAAGATATTTTCAGATATTTAAAAAAATAGTTTCTAAGAGATGTGAAGTCTGCGAACCCACACTTGACCAGTGTGGCATACAATGGCCTTGACTCTCTGTGCCTTACAATAGACAGAAGTAAACAAACTATTAAAACACAACATGCAACGATTAATGGTCATTGAAACAGTAATTAATCAATTTTACTTGGACATATTCGATATAATGAGATACCTATATTGCGTCGTATTTAATTAATCGCAGCACGCTTGGGATATTTTCGTATTTCGCAATAATAATTCATCCAACATTCCACAAAGAAAGGCGTTAGTGCGATTTCGCAGTGATTATGTTCATTTGTACAACGGAGTGAATATTAACTATAGTTTATTACGAATGATAGTTATTACGATGTGATCTGTTCCAAATCTTCATTTATTAGCATGCGAGGTGAAATCGAAAACAAAGCGGTTGCACAAGACGAGCTGTTAATTTTTTTTCTGTGAAATTTCACACATCAGTCTACGTAGATACTGTGTGATGTTTATTTGGATGTCCGTCTATTGTGTATCGGCTCACATTGTTACGTATATTGGGCTTTGTATATCCGTCTGTGCTTACTTTGAGAATTCACCAACATGAGTTATGAGAATTGCTATAAGTCGGAAGAGCGAGGCAACTGATAGTTGTTCGAGAGGTATTATTAATTTGAAGTTTACTTGCAAGTTTTGTAAATTTTTCTACCTAATTTTTTTATTTTCCTATGTACATATGTATTTTAAAGTAACATTAGTATACTAATTTAAGTAATTATTAAGCTAAGTTTTGTATCTGAAGTTGCGTCCTTGCGACTCTAAAGTAATTTAAGTAAATTCATTAATTGCTAAATTGAATACATATGTTGAACTATAGAAGTAAGCTCTTTTTTGACATATTTTATAAGTTTAAATATATATTTACTGCAGCTACGTGTAATAAAATAATCGTGAAACCTAAATAAAAGTTAGTAGGGTTAACGAAGCTGAGGTTACCGCATTACCAGCGAATTAGTGAACGATTGCCATATAAATTTGTCATTTTTTACTCCATTTGCTCCAACGTAACATCCTCAAAAGTAATGATACCTATTAAAGAGACCGCATACCGCATAGCATCTACTAGGAAAGTGGAATGCAATCTGATAACCACATAAATTAAGAGTAAAAGCTGGCACGCTCCCTTTTACAAGTGCGTACTTCGCAAACTTAACCGGTTTCGTAATGGACTCCATTTTTTTTTACCATTCACTTGTTACTCCGACCCGTTAGAAGCCCGGCACTGACTGTCGGCCATACCTTCATGCGCCATCTTTGGTCAAGTGGTGCGGTCATACACCTTGGATATCCACTTCGCTGGCCATTTACCTTTCTGCTTTTACTTTTAGGTCGCGCCCGTCCTTTTATTCGCCCTCGTTGTGCGAGCTGAGAAAAAAATCGAACTGCAAGATATAGAAGACGACAATTTAAAAAGCGAAAAGCAAAAGGATTTAGAAGATCAACCTGAAGCGCGCAGTCAGACTGATGAAACTGGACCGGGATCCCTTAATTTGGGTTTCTTTAAAAATGGGTTTTTGAGGTATTTCGAACCCCCGTCGCAGCCACAACAGCATCGCTACATACAGCAGTACGCAGTCAGCGAAGCGCCAGAAAGGGCAGCCGCGACTCCTAAGCCGTATTATGGGTCACCGCCAACAGCCCAACAAGCGATGGTCGGATATCTATCAAACGTACCGATGCAAATATACTTAGTACCACAGTATTATAGTGAACCTTCAGGGCAAGCTACGCCACAACATGGGGCACAATATCAAACAATTGCCCGAGCGTCTGGTTACCAAGCAACAGCTGAACCAATTCATCAACATCAGAATTATGTTGAAGTGCCAACATACGTGGCTCCCACAGCAAAGTCGTACATACACCAATACACTCAACCAGTCTCATATGTTGGTTATCAACAACCCACTATTGCACCAGTCGCAGCCACCGTTGCTCCCGTATTAACGTACCAAATGCCTGTGGTACATTATCAAACAGCTGTAGTGACACCACAACCATCTAAAAACTTTTACCAGAACTCTTACCCAGAGCCAAATATAGGCGAGGAAGTTCAAGGTAACGAAATCGAAAACCAAAAGCAATACTCAACGCAAACGGAAGTACCATACATCAAATCCGTTTCAGAGTTTCCGAGGTACTATAATTCAAGAGCTCCATACCGAGATGAGTACAGATCTGGACCCAGTGAGCTACCCCCACCAAGTCCTCTTCTATTGAAACCACCGCCCCATTTGGCTCATCTTGCAAAATCTCTACCAATATATCGACCATTAGCAAAGCCAGTGTATGGTACAGCAAATTTTATTCCAGCTCCACTTACACCCAGACCTATTGAGACGTTTGGACTTAAAAGACGACCTACATCTTTATTAGAGTCCTACATACCTTCCAGCGTGCAGGTGGAATACTTGAAGCGAGGTTTGGCCAAGGACCCTTTGGTTTTATATGAATCGTTATCGAACGGCCATTTCCCTTCTCCCATCATACCGCGACATTATGAAAAAGGTTTTCTACCCAATCAAATGTATCACACTGCTGCTGGTGGTATTACTTTTGGACACCATAAAAGAGCATCCAAAGGAGACAAGGTTCCACGAAAGTAACAACTGATAAACAGTGTCAGCAGCGAATCGAGGATTTTTGTTTGAGGGTCATTTAATCCAGCTTAGGGTAGGCGTTATCAAAGTACGAGTAAACATTTAGAAAAGCCGATGAACAAATTTTGTTTTTAATAATTCTACGCGTAACGAGTCTTTTCTAGCAATAGTATTAAGGTTAATTTCATTGTCATGGGTGGATTTAGATATGTTTGGGCTAGAGCCATTCTTAGCCCTCGCCGCCCTGGATCCGCTACTGAAAAATATTTTTAATATGGAACTAACGCAGTCAATGAGAATACCGCGATGTGCAAATGTATATACAATTATGATTAGTATTTTAGGCTTTAATTAATTAAGAGGCTATCAAAATTATCTCATTGTTTGGAAATCAAACAAAACTCGATGCTGTGTGCTATGTGACACGAGTGAAATGGTCAGTATTGAACATGTTATATTGTTATTGTTATTTTATTAATAAAAATGCCGTTAGAAAAATGTACATTTATTTAAAACGTTTTTAGTGCCTACATTTGATATTTATTTTTGTAGTGAACCGTATTATGGGTAAGGGTCAGATAATTCCACATAGTTAGTGGCTATTGCATAGGTTGGGTATGAGGGGTACACTGACACTGTTAATAACATGTGTCAGGTTTGATTTCCGGGGCATCATTTATATCTTATGTTGACACATAAATAATTACAGATGCGTAAAGTATGAGGGTCACAAACGCTCTACAATATGGTACCACCATGTGGTTTTTTGTTTGATCATTATTACAACTTAAGGAATTTGTATATGTACTGGGTTTTAAAAATTCTGGAACCACCGACAGCACGTCTGGTATGTGCTCTAATATGACTTTCTAAACGAAACTTTTTGCCTTAAATATCCTGATTGTGTAATGTTATGTCACTTTTTTGTCATTTGTATATACGTATTTATTTACGAAGATTTAGGACTGTACTACATATGTACATATAAGTGACAGATGTTTCTTATAATGGAGTCGATTCAAAAGCTGATTCTATTATTAAAGCGTAACATCACGCCTGTAATCCCCGAAGGGGTAAGCAGAAGAGTGTAGTACACACCCACGTTTCACCTGTTACATTTAAGTCCTATAGAATAGCTTATTGCCATATACTGGGCACGGATCCTGACTCCGAGTCTAGATCCTAGAAATTCTAAATTAGATAAAGATAGTACCTGACTCGAGATTTAAACTCAGGACCTCCCGATCGGCAGTCGCGCTTGCAACCACTCGACCAACGAGGCAGTTGATTCTAATATTGCTGAATGATAGAGATGATTGATTGATAATTGAGATGAATGATTGATTATAATTAAAACAACAGACTGTCCAATTATTTATTTCCTTACTTTTTCATTAATCCATCATCATCATCATCATCATCAGCCCCCTCCCGTCCCCTCCTCCCCACCCCCCTCCCCACCGCCC
>DWJK01006040.1:0-10742 GCA_018248815.1 Croniades pieria auraria | reverse complement strand
AGATGGCGTTGTTAAACTACACTAATTGTAAGCCAATGTTTGGTTTGAGGTTAGACCCAAGAAAATCAATTGTAAACTTATATTATTGATAAATAATGTCTCTTTAACTCATGTGTTCGCTTAAAAATGCCTAAAAGAACTTTGAAAAAAAAAACTCTTATAAACAATATAAAACAATATAATTGGTACATTAATAACCAAATATAAAAATACCGAGCAAAGCTCGGTCATTTAGGTGCTCTGATTTATAAGGGTTGGATCGAGGGACAGTAAACGAGATATATCATATTCACTTGTCTTAAATCAATGAGGAAAGCAGACATGTGCGAGGCGACGCACTCCGTGGAGTGTATCCTGGAGTACACATTGCTGATGATGCCGATAGTCGCAGCGTCCGCGGGCACGAAACTTCCGATGTGAGCTAAATATACTATAAGACCTGGAGAACACTAGTTCGGTTATTTCCTATTTTTAGGAGAGAATAAGATTCAACATTATGATATGTTTTGTGAAACAAAAAAGTGAAGATGAACATATTGCGTTTTCGTCTTTTCCTTCATAAAAACAAGTGAAGTTCCTAACGTTTTTGAACGAAGTGTTTATTGTTGGGATTTAAAAAACAACACTCTATCAGGTGCCCTTCTTTACCAAATTCACGCAAATGTTATTACTCAGTACTTTACAGTGCTTCTGTAACAAATTGTTTAGTAAAATACTTGCATGCTTCCAATCACTAAAAAGATAAGCTCACCAATTTGTTTCATATAAACTGACTTTCCGCTGGAGTTGGGTCCCGTTAGTATTTTCACGAAACCGGCCTCCTGGGTGCTTTCTACGTCGTTGGGTACGAAATTGTCACAAGTGGTGAGGTACAGCGGGTGTTTGCCTCGCTTGATGCTTATCACTTTATTCATCGTCAATTCTGGTCGCACAAAATTGTGTTCTTTGCACACTTTTGATATGGCTATCAAACTGGAAGGATGTTTTATTAGTGAAGTACTTAAATTTTTTATGAACGTTAGATATGGCAGACTGTTCGAGATGTTCAGTTATATTGACTGCTGTGATTGAATTAGCTGCTGAGTATATTTTACCCTTCTGCTGTGTTCTGATTTGGACGTGAAGGCTAAATAACTCTTTTCAGATACATTTTTAATAGGCAAGTTTAAAGTATTGATTTCTACCACGTGACATCAACGTAACATCGCGCCTGTAATCCCCGGAGGAGTAGGCAGAGGTGTGTAGTACATACCCTGATTTCTGTCATGCTCTCTCTTAGCGCGTTTTGGGAAAGAAAGGGAAGAAACTTCAATAAACTGCTATTGAAAGCTAATAAATTAATAATTTTGAAAGGTTGTAAATCAGTATGTAGTTTCGAGGCTTGGAGAAGGTGAGGACAAAGTAGAAAATGTTGAGAAAAATATACGTTTACAAAGACAAGACATAGAATTAAGATTATTACAACAAATAAAGTGAAATGACTGAAAGGTATTGAAAGTGTAGCAGTCACCAGTCGAGCTCGGCGCAGCGGTCGAGCAGTGCGGCGAGCGGGCGGAGCGCGCTCAGCAGGCGCGCCGCCAGTCGCAGCATCACGCGCGTCTCGTGCGCCGCTACCTCGGGGTACGTATCGCCCACCACCACGTCCAGCTCTGCAACCGCACACTACCTCACAGCAGTGGCCCAGACACAACACACTGCTTGCTGTCACACACACGTCACACTGCCTTCTGTCACACACACGTCTCACTGCCTGCTGTCACACACACGTCTCACTGCCTGCTGTCACACACACGTCTCACTGCCTGCCGTCACACACACGTGTGACTGCCTGCTGTGAAATTATAACATTACTATCGTCATCGTTTATTTACCTTCACATCCTTTGCTTTTGTAGTGGATGTAATCATTGTTCTGAAACTGAAGATATCTATTAATTGTTGCTATTAAAATGTCAAAAGTGAATACAAATAAAAATGGTAAAAAATCATAATAGTTTTTTTGTATGGAAGATTTAATATTATCCATTGTTGGGACATCCTTTGAAATTAATTTATACCTGTGCCTGGATGCCCCTTTCTTTTATATCTTTGAAAAGTTAAAAATCAAATTTCAATTTATAATTAAAAAGTCAAGTATTAATCTACAGGATTTTACAATTTGCCTATAAACGGATTATCAGTTGCATTTCATCCGTGTTCATTTATATTTAAAAATGGTCATACCATAAACTTCATATTAGGCAATTCTTTCTGCTCCATAGTAAGGTTATCAGCCCAAGCCTTTACGCCCAGCAGATAGCCCAGATGCGGCATATACAACATGGTGCATTCCTCTATGAAGGTTGGTAATCGTTCTAGTTCCACCTTAGCAGTTTCCGACATCAGCCCATGGAGACTAGCCAGGGTGGTTTTCTCTATAAATAGTATTTATTTATAGTTTATAAAATGTTACCCAAGTCTTGCAAGGAGCTACAATAATTCCTCTACCGGTAACAAATAGTAATGTTTACGATGTTGTGACTGCCTCGTTGGTCGAGTGGTTGCAAGTGCGACAGCTGATCGAGACGTCCTGAGTTTATTACCCCTGATCGGTACTATTGGATTTTTCTAACCTGGATTTTCTAGTAGAAATTTCCCAGTGGTCCAGAGTTCGGATCGGAGTGTAAGGTCCACCATCTATTCCATTGTGGGATGTAAACGTAAATAGTGAGTCGTGGCAGTATTTTGTACTCCTCTGTTGTATTTCTGTGTTTTTTTTAATGGACATATTGTTAGTATTTGAGGTGTTCCGATTTAATCCTCGTTTACCGCACATCTGCGAGTGACCTCAGGAAACTTCAACTCAATTTGAGACTGTCCCTGGACCACCGTTATCAATTACTGATAAGCAGCTTCCATGGTTGCATAAAAAGGTTTTGTGTCTTGTGTTGAATAGTGGAGTATTAGATAGTGTTTAGGGTTTAACTTACTCATATCCAATTCAGGATCGACACCAACTTTAACTGTAAACTTCCCTTCCGATTTAGACAGATCGAAATCAATGATTCGGTTCATGTACAACGCCATCTGTGAGGGTTTTCTAGGTTTGATATTCGAAAAAATTAAGAGCAATGAAAATTAATTCGTACAAACGTAGTTATTTGGATACTAAAAAGCGGATTTTTATAATTTTATTTAGGAGATTGAATTTGAAGTATTTATTTATAACAGTACGTTTTTAATACGAGGAATTAAAAATATAAAAGAATTTGATTAATAAACCAAAATAACATTTCCAGAAATAAGGCTAAGCAGTTTTCAAAAACGTCACATTCATGGTATTTTGCTAGAGTTGAATGGTTTTGATGAATGTAGTTCAAAAATCTTGCCTCGTATAGCTTATTATTGTCACAAGTTGCCAGCTCATTTAGGAACTCGCTTGAATTCCCCGTGTTCTCGCATATTTCGCATATCAATACTGCGTTATACAATGTCTGAAACTTGAAATGGTTAGAACAAAACGGTTCTTACGGAAATTTAACTAAAAAATCATTAACACAGTTTGGAATTTGACTTACATTGTAAAGAGACTTCCACTGATATGCCTTTGCCGATAAGGCTTTGATTTTGGCTAGAATACCCTAAAAAGGAAAGTACCCTTTTATGAATACTAAACGAAACAAAGAAAAAGCTAGACAATCCACGACCACAACTACTTCGCTAGGAATATTCAGTAGGAGTTCAGCTAGGAGTATTCAGGAGGAGTAGGACTAAGGGGAAGAACAAATCAAAATAAATGCAACATAACAAATATATAAGATAACAAAATAGGAACCAACATTGACGTTCTTGATAAACCTTAGCGATGCGCAGATATTCCTCATGATGGTGTCGTTCTGGGAGCGCATGAAAAACGCCACGACATCCTGACGGCGTTTTAGTGTTGCAATGTCAGTGGTTGGATGTCGCATCAGCTCCCTGGTGTAGGTAAAGATGAACAAAGAGAAAATATAATGAATTTGTCCTGTAGAAGCCTATGATGTATTCCTGGAGCGGTAGTTTTTCAAGAATGGCACGAAGGCTTTTTTTTTCAGGTTTTGGAAATATCTCTAAGTAGTGTGATCACCTACAATGAGGTGACTCATATGCCTATTTTCTAGGCTGTATTGAGGATATAAAGGACAAGAACCGTTCACGAAGGGATGGCAGAGGACTCGTATCGATGCGCAACAAAGTAAGATAATTTGTTCCACAAATTTGTATGTGTATATTATGATAGTTTTCTGTTAGCTTTAGTAAATATTCGTATATAATATATTATGTTGTTTATAAACATTACACAAGAGCCCGATATTTGTATTTCCTTACCGAAATAGGCATACTATTTTCAAAAATGACATTTTGTCTGCATTTGTAAAAATATTTGTACCTCATACTTTTATGCCCTATTTTCGACGAACATTTGCTGAACAGTTGAAACAGACTGAGACCTTCTTTATTGCTTCCCTGGATTCCTTTCTTGAAATTGCTCGGGTGTGCCAGGGAACTAAATATCTGCAAGCCCCTATACGTATCCTCGTCCAGTGTTACTATATCCGCTCTTTGAAATTTAAAAGGAATATTTTCAAAAGTTATGTAATTTTGTTCTTTACGTTTCAGTAGACAGACTAAATGACAAGCTTGGTTGAAATGGTCATAAATAGTTTGACCATTATTTAATTTATTACCAGAAAAGTAATATTTTTCTCAGTATATTTTAAAGTTATGACCGGAAATAGCCTTTGAGGTGTATGAGTAATCTATTAAAGGGTCTGATTAAGAGACCAAAGTACATAAAAAATATAAAGAAACTAAATAAATTTGGTGAGGTTTCTTGACTTTATTATCCTTTGAATATATCGATGATTATTGGTAAATATGATATGATAACAATTGAAATCACAGACGGTGAGATCAGATACTGACAACGATATTCTTTTCAAGTTCAGGAACTCGGGTCTGCTGTGCAGATCTATGTTCAGGTTGGACCAGTTTAGGTCCAGATACCTCAGCAACGCGCCCAGGGAATGGATGCTTTGCGTTTGAGCGAAGTCGATTACTGTTCGGAGATATACCGCGCGCTCCTCTTCCGTACAGTTCGAAGGCTCGTCGGGTAGGGACAGCGACAGGATCCGGCGTTTACATGCTTCAAAACCTTGGAATATGAAAGGAATTAGTGGCGTTAGTATTTGTCAAGTTTACAGACTAATCGCTAAGTCAGTGATTTAGTAGTAGGTAACGCAGTAGCGCTAGTAAGTCCAGAACCTGATCAACCATTACCGATGCTAGCGATATCCCGAAGAACGACGCTCCTAACGACTAGGTACCGAACTGTCTGGGCTACTCTGAACCACACGACAGAGTGACCTTCCAAATTTTATGCTTTGAAAGGATCTTATTAGATGAAAGTTTACAGAATATTATTATTACAGGAACTTCCGACACATTTATTTATGACCGAAATCAGTGATCACTGTTCAGCATCAATTGTATAGGTAATAAAAAAATGGATCCAAAGCCTAAGACCTGTTATTGAAACCTAATTTTAATTATGTACCTTCAGAGTCAAGAAGTGCTGCCAGGTCTCATAAAAACAAAAGTCTGAACAATAGTGGTGGATTTGCATGTTCGTCATGTTGTAGCAGATAGACTACTTGCCAAATGAAATAAATTTTGACAGACGTACTATATTCTTTACTGGTCATGAAAATCAGCTTGCATTTTCCTTCTTCATTTATTTCGTTATCAAATACGGTCCTTTTTACAACGGTGACGAAAGTTGACTGTGATTTGCCATCGAGGAAAATCTTCACAGGTTCCACTTGACGGTACAGATTCAGAAATATCTGGTGCTCCGGCGGCCGGTCCACTATTTCGTCTAGGATTTGTAGCTTACAAGGGAATAAATAAATTTGATCGAACATCTACTGCACAATATTTAATATACAAATTTTGTAAGATTTTTGTGTTTATTGAATGTATGTTAATTTCTCATATAATGTGACTTATTGTCTTTTGTGAGAATATCTATAAACGTATTTTATTAAGAGTGAACCTCTCCAGTTTGCAATGTGTAGCACGCAGCGCCAAGTCTCCCCGATCTGCAGTACACTGTCAGTACGCGCTAGAAATAAGATTACAATAAATAGTCGTGGTACTTTAAAGTCGTCTAACGATATGTACAGAAAATTTGGGTGTTTTACCAGTATAGCCAAATTATTTACCACCAACCGGACGTGGAGGCTGTGGTAACATTGGTTCACCTTTATAAGTATTTTGGCAGACTTACAAAGTATAAAATGTTTGCAGACAATTTCATGCAACGAAAAATTTTGAAATTGTATGATTAGAGTTATATTATGCATTTAAATTTGTGTGTAATAGTACTTTATTGTACGTAGGTAATTTACGTTTTTATTAAAATTGTTACACTCAAAAATAGATTTTCTTATTTTAAAGTAATTTTTTTACAATTGTTAACGGCAGACTGCTTTTTTTTATTCGAATATCTTATCTTCGTAGGTACTTCCATGTCTCCCAAACCATCGCGACGTGATCTCCATATGAATACATCAGTTGCACTTTCACACCCTTTGCCGTTCTTTTTATATGTTGTATTTAAAATTTGTTTTTAAACTTGGGTCAATTTGTTACGGTGAAATTTCGACTAATGTAAGATGAACCGCGATAGCACACGAGTGAATTGTAAAGCTGCCTACACAGCATTGGGTGAGCGATAACGATCGCCTGACGAAAAATTGCCTTTGTACAACCGGTCAATAGTACCCCGGAGTCGTAGGTAGCAGGTAGGTATAAATCTTGTTTGACTATACCTACCGTAATTATACTGCAGCAATTACAAAATAATGTTATAACAATGTGTATCATTATTCGGGTAACGAATGATGATCTTTCTACGTATCATTTATTTGTTTGTGCTTGTAATGTTAAAATGTTCATGATCATTACTTTGTAAAACTAGTTTCATTATGTAACGTGTGTGTAATATATATGTTGTAATGTAATACCTCTTCACACTCGGACTCTTCGCTTGTTTCCTGATCGTTATTGTTTGTGGTGCCATCCGTATTTCTACAAAATTATTTTATTTCAAGTATCAACTTTTATACAACTAGCTGTGCCCCGCGGTTTCACCCGCGTTAATTAGAGAACAATCTATTAAAAAACTATTTTGAGAATATCACGCTATGATCACCAAGAGTAAATATAGTACAAAATAGCTGTGCTCGCGGCCTCGTACGCGTAGATTTCGTAAGTTTCGAAAAAATAAATTGACGTAACTTATTTGTTTGTTAACCGATTTAAATGAAAAAACCACTAAATGTTAAGTGAAGCCCATCACGATATAATCCTGAAAATCCTGAAAACTGAATTCTAATCCGATAAGCCGTTTCTGAGATTAGCGTATTACAAACAAACAGACAAAATGAAAAAAACATTGTTTTGGATTCTCTTTCGTATATAAAGGCACCCTATTATGAATTTTTAAATGTATTTTCCATGTACAGACAGCGATCAGTTGCAGTTTCATTATTAGTATAGATTGTTCGAGTGTTTTCTATATATAAATATAGCGGTGATATTCTGGTACTTCTAAATAAATCTCTTCTTTTGAAACTTAAGAGTTACCTTATATGCTTTAAGCTATTAAGAATGAATTGTAAAACTATTATATACCCACTCGTAGCATAATTTAGTCCACATATACAAATAAATTATTATATGATAACTTTATTTAAATAACAGCTGATGGTAAATAGGTTATGTGATAATATTAAAGTAACCTTCGGCATTTAGCTATTACACATCGACCCTCCCGCAGGCACGATCCATTAGTGGATGAACTGTGTGGTGCTGGGTGCGACCTGCTCGCTGATGGCTCTTCGCTTTCATTCATCTTTGTTACGTAAAACGTTTTTTACAGGTTCTTTTTCCAAAGAAATGTTATACAAATGGACTGGGTGAAATATATGGATTACAGCCTACAACAGTTAAAAAATTAATGGATTCCCGCCAAATTGTTATTTTTTTTTACTGTGCAATGATGTTAGATTCCTTCTGCCGAATATGTATAGTTAAAATATAAATGGAGTAATTATATCATACTAAATTGTTCATATCGTATTCTTTATTTATAGAATAGCTTGAATTAATACTTGGTAATTCAGGGATCGTTCTGAACGGCGGTCTTATTCGACTAATGGTATTGAATAGCAATGTTTATCGATATCTAATCTTTGATGAAGTGTTATTTCCTCCAAGTTGGTGATCTTGACAAATCTAAGTACTTTAATATTGTTAGTAGTTGAATATAGCTTAAATAATAGTAAGTAACTTAATTATGTACTTTAAAAAACTTTTTAAAGGATATTTTATTTAAGAACAGTAATTATAACGCACATTTTAAATTAAGTAAGTATTTGAAGTATTCGTCTTTTCAACATAAGTTTTATTTTTAATTAGAATTCACTAAATAATTTGATTAAATATCGATACATTAATATGTTATACTATACACACACGGGAAATCTTAATACTTTTAGTGAATAAAATGTAGAAGGCACTTACGGCTTTCAAAAATGTTAAGCTTTAGATAAGACTCGTATACTAAACTTCTAAAAATACTGTAATATTTTTACTTTCAATTAGTTTACAACTACCTACTTGTAATCGTATTAAACATAATTATTCAAATGTATAAATTCAAACGCTTCTTATAAGAGTACTAAAATTAGAAATTAAATGGCAACATTAATTTAGCAGGAAGTACAACGTGTTTGCTAAGACTCGGCAGCCGGAGCGCTATCCAAGCAAGTATGTCTTCTGCCAGAGAGTAACACCAAAATGCTTTTATACGATTAACAAGTCTTTATCATCAGGAGCGTCTTTCTTCATATTGACTCGTACGTGCCTGCATACGTGGCCGACCGCCTCCATGGTGGGCGCCACCGTCGCCGTCATGCACGACCGCACCACCGTCCGGACCGACGCGAAGTAAATCTTCACACACCGCAGGCAAGGGGTCGTGCACCAGATTTGCTGAAAGAGTTTCGAACAGTACAAAAATGCCCTCTTGCACTTTTAGATCTCGCTTTGTTTATTGGAGGCGGAATTGATTTCTTATCTATGCACGTGTGCATAATTATAATTATCGTGAGTAAGATGTTAATGCTTTATTAAAAATGATCAAGTTGTTGTTTTAAGCTGTCTTTAGAATGAGAACATATAAGTCCATACTAGAAACATCCATGTCAAAGAGTGGAATACAAAAAGGCTAGCAGCCATGTTTTTTCCGTAATAAGTATTATTGTAAATGTCACTTTAAAGTAATTGTGACTGGGACTGTACTCACTGTACTCACCTCAAAAGCCAAGCAAGCGAAGCTACATCCCAGCAGCAGGGCGCAGGGCGGTGCCACCAGGACCGAGAGCAGCATGTAGCACCAGTTGCGAGTGTACCGGAAGCAAATGTGACTAAGGCGCCATGCGCACTCCGGACTCCTTGCGCCTTCCGGTTCGCCAATAATTTCGTCCCAGACGATCTGCAGTGTGTAATGAAAATATCTTGATACATTACACAGAAGGCTGTTCTATTTCAAACTAGGCAGAGCCTGTGCTATGGAACCTGTTTTTGTTCTTTTCTTTTTTGTTATCGGGATATGCTAAGGAACATACTTAGCGAAATAACATATCTATTAAATTACATACAAACATTAGATGCAGTGCATTTTTGAAACTTTCGGTCAAAATTGAGTACAAAATATTCTTACGGACCATAGAATCTCGAAACTTCGTTGTTTGTTATGTTTTACATATAAGTATACATATAAGACTATTTAACATGACAAGCGAGATCGGATCATATATTTAAAGTCTTAAGGTCCATTATCACTTGGCGTTCGGAGTTGTTCACAAAATTAACATGGCAGGCGTGTGGGTGGAGTTTGCCTTTTGGAAAATTGTCGAACATTGCCGAATTCACCCGAAGCCTCTTAAACGGTATATAAACCGTGTGAGCGCTGCAGTGAGACACAAAATATTACAAAACCGTTTTATGCGCAGCGCAACCGGGGCGCTCTGGTACCTGCGTAATGTAGATCTCCATAGGGACCTTCATTTAGATACAATAGTCCAGTTCTTGAAGAATCAAGTCGTGAGCTACTTCAACAAGACTGACCTCCACCTAAATAAACTCATTAGGAACACTGTCTCGTACCCCTGGGGTCCGGCCGTGGTTAAAGCTCTTCTTAGGAGACCGAGGCACGTAATAGATGACCCTGACGATGATATAACACTGGCAAATAGATCTCCTCCGGAGGACTCGTCTTCCTCCCAGACACTACACAACTACCACATATACACGCACCGTCCTGGCCGGCGAGGACGAAGACACCGCGTTCCACACGGTAGACGTGCGGCGTCCCCGCACGTTTGACCGTCGCAAAACTGTCGCCTTTCGATAAGTACACACCGTGTCGATCGGTGCCTAGGTCCGAGCCTCACAGGAGACGCCCACAGGTCGGTCGCACAGCCCCTAGTTCCTCTCTCGCTGGATGGAGCCGAAGGTAAAGGCCGTGCTGGGCCTCACTCCTACCCCTCCCCGCCCTCCTTAATTCAGGCGGAGCCAGTTGGGCTCGCCACTAAAACCCGGTGAAGCTGTAGAGGCCATTAGGGTCAACAGCATATGACACTTAGAAAAAAAAAA
>DWJK01006039.1:0-10744 GCA_018248815.1 Croniades pieria auraria | reverse complement strand
CCCATCTGATCATGTTGTCCTTACTTCGGCCAACGCGGGTCCGCAGACGGTTTAGGGACTTCCAAACCGGCCAAGGCTATCACTGCTGCTAATACTAATATAAAAGTAAATAATTATTTTACCTATGTACATAGTGAGTGATTATTTGTTGTAGTGCTCCTACAAGCTCACCGATCATCAGTTATTTAATATAATCACAAACGGTATCGGCCACCGCAGTCCGCGGCCGGGGGTACTCCGCCTGCGCGCACGTCTCCGCTCGAAATATATTATGTTCTGCACTTATCAGACTGTCTACATCTATTGACAGCAATTAATGTTAATAATATAACATATTTTCATGCCACGTCGGGCCGTCGAGGGTGCGTTGGTTATTGAGCAATTAATTATTAATAAACGCTTTTTATTTTACGCTCCGGCCCGTTGGGATGTCGATCTGCGAAAGGCTGCAGGCAGATGTTGGATGCGACAAGCCGAGGACAGGACGCGATGCCGCTTATTGGGGGAGGCCTATGTCTAGCATTGGACTGACAGCTGATGACGATGAAGAAACACTTTTTCGGTTTTATTTAAAATATTCCGTCCGAAGTTCCAACACCGATATGCCCAAGAAGATTGTGACGATGATGAAAAACTGGGTGATTAGTCTTCATTTGATCTTTTTATGATCACAAAAATATTTCTAAACTTATTAAGACATTAAGACAGGACGCGATAGACTCGTTAGAAGAGGTAGTATATGTCCAGCAGTGGACCGACATTACGATAAGCTGATGACGGTACTAAACCGTACATCCATACTTATACATTGAGTGTTAATAATTTCATAATACAATTTAAATCCACTTTATCTATACTTATAATATAACTGTAACTGATCGCTGTCTGTACATGGCAATTATATTTAAAAATTCATAATAGGGTGCCTTATATACGCAAGAGAACCCAAAACAATGTTTTTTCATTTTGTCTGTTTGTCTGTATGTTTGTGCACGCTAATCTCAGAAACGGCATATCTGATTTGAATGCAGTTTTCAGGATTATATTGTAATGGGCTTCACTTAACATTTAATTTGTCTTTTAATTAAATCGAAGGAGTTATATCAATTTATTTTTTCAAAATTTACGAAATCCAGGCGTACGAAGTCGCGGGCACAGCTATTTTTTACTATATTTACTCTTGGTGATCATACCGTGATGTTCTTAAGATAGTTTTTTAATAGATTGGTCTCTAATTAACGCGGGTGAAACCGCGGGGCACAGTTATACAAATAATCGGAGCAGGCAACCCGTAGCTCCGTTCCCAATGTAGCGACGTACTCATTTCCACCGACCAGCCCCCAGGGACGCGCGGTAACTGGCAGTGCTTAAATAATACACGTCACTTTACAACTGCGGTGCGCGCCTTTGTTTCTACACAAGTATATTTAATAAGTGTCAATTTGTCACGCCTCGAGTGTCGCTGTGTTCGATTTTAATCACATGACGCACGTAAATAGCACTTTTATTAATTGTTTTACATCACCACGCCAATACCCTTACGGAGGAGGCAGAGAGCGCCGAGTGCCATATGTCTTTATCCTTAAAACTTGACGTGCTTCGCCTGCTTTATTTTTCTAAGTGTGTTATGCTGTTGACCCTAATGGCCTCTACAGCTTCACCGGGTTTTAGTGGCGAGCCTAAGTGGCTCCGCCTGAATTAAGGAGAGTGGGGAGCGGTAGGACTGAGGCCTAGCACGGGCTGGACCTCCGTTTAAGCCCAGCGAAAGAAGGACTAGGGGCTGTGCGACCGACCCGTGGGCGTCTCCTGTAAGACTCGGACCTAAGCACGGATCGACACGGTGTGTGCTTGTCGAAGGAGCTTCTTCTGCATTATATATTTGTATTAAACTTTAAAACACTCTAGTTTAGTTCTAAATACTTGCTAATAAACAGAATATGTACTTATAAATTATTATACAGGCTCGTATATATTTTATTAAAACCGTCCTGTATTAAATATGTACATAGCGCAACAAGCGCTTTAATATTATCCCCTGGACACCTGTATTTTATCAACAAAAAAAATGTCACACAATGAAATATGAACCATGTTGTCTCTGAGCACTGCCACGAAAGTCACGGAATGAGAAAGTAGATAAAAAAGTAATGAAACAAATGAAAACAGAAATGCAAAAAAACCAGTCACCTAAGCTTATCACCAGCGGCTACAGGAGGGAAGGTTAATCAACTGTCGCAGTACGTGCCTCTTGAAATTGGTCCAAAACATCGCACGATACACCACACCATGTGAAACTCACAACTACCCATCATAGTGAAGACCGAGATCTTAATAATGATCACCTAAGTCTGACGACAACTAAGATTTCGGAAAACATCGAGCTAAGGTGTTCGTATTTCCTACCCACATAAATTGCTTTAAGTAAAAAACGTAACATCACGCCTATAATCCCCGAAGGGGTAGACAGAGGACTTTAGTACACCCCCACGTTTCACCAGTTACGTTTAAGTCCCACAATGGAATAGATGGTGAGCCTATTGCCGTGGAACGGCCACGCGTCCAGACTTCGAGTCACTACTAGAAATTCTAAATTAGAAATATCCAATAGTATCAGACCCGGATTTGAGCCCAGGGCCTCCAGATCGGCAGTCGCGCTTGCAACCATTTGACCAACAAGGCAGTCAAATTAAAATTGCTTTAATATTCGAATATCGGAATAGTTTTTTGAAACTGTCATTATATGCAATGATTTCGAGAGCCAGATTTTGTGGTGGAGGAAAATTAATGATATTGTCAATCGTTTTGTCACGGCAACAACTGAAGTGTTAAAACCTAGTTATTATCGCTGTTTATCTGTATACATTCATGTATATAACACGAGAATACACAACTGATTAGATTCATGGGCACCTTCATCGACACATTTCTCCATTATAACAGCTATCAAAAGGCGAACTTATTATGTCAAATAGCATTTTACCACCTTAATCCTCATAACACGTAAAAATTACCTAAATATTGTATTATACATGATAATTTATGTTCTGTACATGTTTTATAAAAATCTTTCCGAGGTTTTTCTAATTGTAAGTGTCATTCGGTGTGCACGTACGCCCGTTTCACCCGCACAGTATCGAGTTACGCTCTTTTGTCTATACACCGTACTCCCAACACGTCCGCCGGCCCTGTCTCTGCCCAGCGAGCAACTAGCGCGATCGCCTTCAGACCCCCTACCCAACAAGTTCACCTGTATTACGATGTACATAAGAGTCAAAATGCGTGCATTTGTAAACTGAGCTCAAAGATACCTCATAATATAAACTTATAATTCAACAGCTCTTGTTCCAAACGAAAAAAGTTTATGCAAATTTATAAAAACAGGACGTTTAGAATTTGATGACGAATTTGGACTAACATCGCAACCGTGGAAGTGTCGCGAATAGTGCATTGGCGATTATTACCGCTATTTGGATGTCACGGCGAGGGTGCAATGGGACTACTTACGTACCCTCCCTCAGGGTAGCTACCCTACTGAATTGAAAATGGGGTTGTGATTCATTTCCCACGAGTCCCGCTCGCGCTGCACAAAAGCCTCAAACTTTATTACGTTAAAAAGATTTACTGGAATGAAATTGGTTAAAAACTTCATAATAAGGTGCATCTGTTCAATCTTTGAGAATCGTCTCGCACATATAACCGTGCAAAAACTGCATGTTAATTTAAGTCGGAAAATTGCTACTGGCAAAATTATCTGTTACACGCGCAAGCAAATTCGCAACTAACTACCTTTAAACTTAATATTATTGGAGTAATCGGTGTGGGATACGCGTCAAGAATTGTTTACAGGTAGGTAATCCCTATATCGAAGTCACTTTTAACATCATCTATAAAACCTTTTGCCAACGGAACGGCGCACAATTGACAGTATGTAATTTTGAAATAACACAGGTGTACACAGCGCACTCCACTTCCGTGTTGGAAGTAATTGTGCGATACGACAAGAGTGTTTGCGCCGCGCTGCGTGCGCTACGGCGGCCATAGTCGGCGGCGAGGTGCGATAACGTGGCTCATGTGCGATACGCCACCGTTTCAGCGCACGGCGCCGTACGCGCACGGCGCTCTGCCGGCTACGTGTCAATTCAGCTGAACAAACGCGCTCGGCGGAACCTCGCTCCTTATGAACACTTCACGCAGGATCCGGTCCACTGCGTTTCAACTTTACCGTTGTGCAACAAATAATAAATAAACAAAAGGGATGCTTACAAATCCATATCCCCTGCTCTTGCTGGTTTGTCTGTCGGTTATGACGACCGCTTCCTCTATGTCGCCGTACACTGCGAAGTGCTCCCTCAGGCTCTTGTCCGTCGTGTGATACGGAAGTCCGCCGACGAAGAGCTTCGTCCAGGTGGTATCCTTCTGTCCGGGCAGCGCGCCCAAAGCCAGCAGCCCCTCGGGCTCGGCCGGCAGAGCGCCCGCCATCAACATGCCTTGCACCGTCTCCGTCGCGCCGGCCACCTCAGCACTCTCTCAACACTGTCACCGTCCGCTGTAGCGGATCAGTACGCACGTTAGCCGACGTTAGCGAGTAAATACCGAAGTAGGAAGGTACGAGCGCTCGGTGTGGTGGTTGCGCGCGGACTGCTGGCCGGCCGGCGCACGTGGCGCTCCGCCGCACGCCCCCCGCCGCGCCCCGCCGCCGCCAGATGCGCCGAGCGCCGCCGGCCCACATGCGTCGCGCGCCCTGCTGCCAGCCACCGCGCTACCCTCCACCACGCAATCGTATACCTCGTTATCACAATCCTGTTCATCCTACCTACTGCTACTTATTGCTTCCACCCTTATACACAGATAGACTTTTCAGATGCGTAAACGCACAAATAAATATTTTTTAATGATCACAAATTTTCTTAGTCAATAGCTATCCTCGAGTCGTGCCTACGTTTATCAAAATAACATAAACGTCCTGCATCTGCAAATTCTAACCTAAAACCGAAGCTCTAACATAATGTGTTACCACGTTACAAAGTACAATTTACCACGATTTATCTCATAGACGCAGAATTTACTTCTATAATTTCTCTAAACCTCACTCCTAGAAACAATGTTTCACCCGCAAGTATGAACCTTAAGGACACTTGATAGTGGTACATCTACTTGCAGCGTACCCTCGATAAAAATACGCATATATTTTGATGATAATATTGGATAGTTACTCTTCTTTTAACATCATCAACATGACAAACATTGTATCGTTCTATTGTTAGACACGGGTCTCCTCTCCTCTCAGAATGAGATGGGTTAAGGCCATCGTCAGCCACACTAACCAAGTGCCGGTTGAATAGGCTTATAACATACAAGAACACAAATACATATATGTATCTGCAAAACTTATTAAAATTATAGACACCTATTATCATTATTGACAGCCTCGTTGGTCGAGTGGTTGCAAACGCAACTGCCGGGAGGTTCTGGGTTCAAATTCCGGGTTGGGTACTATTGGATTATTTAAATTTAGAATTTCTAGTAGTGACTCGGAATCTGGATCTATGCCCGGTGTATGGCAATAGGGTTTATTTCCATGGGACGTAAACGTAACTGGTAAAACACTCCTCTGCCTATCCCTATGGGAATTACAGGCGTGTGTTACGTTTATGATCTATTTCCGTTATAACTGTACCATGCTTCACTGCCGCAACATATCACAGTTTCGTTTTGAATCTGTTCATACAAGTCGGCCCTGTGAAATCAAAGATTGGGGACTGTGTTTGGATAGGAATCAATATTTGGAATCACGTTGTCGTGGATTTAATGTCATACTAAATTACCGTGAGCTCGGTGCTGCGAATGAAACACTCACGTTGAAATAAATAGTTGGCAAATTTCAGTAGGTAGCGGAGTCACAGTATGCGGATATGCAGTATGTATATCTGAAGCGCTGTAACGAAAGCTATAAAAATGAAATAAAGCGCTTGATTAACTCTTTTACATTTTCCAAACCATTACGCTCCTTTTACATAGACTGTACATATTTTTCCGCGAACAATATGTATATTTCATTTTGTTTGTTTAAATGTTTGCTTAGTAAAAATTTAAGTGCGAGTGTGTTTGTTAGAGATTATATGTATATCTTTTAATATATATAAAATGATTAATACAAAGATGGAATATTGGAAAGTGCTCATTTGCTTAAATTGGTGCATGCTCTCAACAGACTAGACCTTAGAGTATCAAACAATACTATGTACCTATCTCATAAAAAGTAACCGTAAAATCACGTGCTGAAGAAAATTAATTAAAAACATTTAATTAGACTCAATTTGTTTGCAAGATAAACAAAATAACGTAAAAATTGGCCGTTTGAAATCAATAAATCTATTCTAGATAAATTAACTTTTCAAGGCAATAATTTGAGCTAAAAAAAATGCAAGTTTCTTTTAGACATTTTATTATTATCTATAACAACCAAAACACATATATCCGGTGTAAGAGGATTAAAACATGATAGGTACATAGCGCCACTGCGATCAGTTGAACTACAGGTATCCAGTACTGTCAAGTCTTATGAGCATTTGTGAACTTTGGAGAGGATGTTATCTTTAAAATAATATATTATTTTTATATCTTTGGTAACCAAGCGTGTCTTTTTTTCGACGAGGTCATAACCTGTTGCCAGAGACCTTGAACCTCATAAACTTCCACGGACAAGGTGCAATTCCTTCTCTCGACAGACTTTTTGAGCAATATCAGTGAATCATCCGATCGATCTTGCACATCGTCATTTCCATCAATTCTTTTATCGTTTCACTGATGGAAACTCTTCTCAAAATGAAAGGGGTTACAGCCATAGTCTGCCAATTTGTAATCACAGAACATTATGACGAACTCTAAGGTGTATAGGTTTCCTTACGATTCTTCTCTACTCGTATCAAAAATAATGCAAAATTCGTCCTAAGCACTACAAACATCAAAAAATTCGTAATCAAGGAACGTCACTGTATTCTTACACGTAATCCGGTTCAGATATTTCGGGCTCCGCCACAATTATGACCATGATATTTTTTCCTATTGATTGAGAAGCACTTGTCGAAAGTGGTCGCAGCTACTTCCCTGGTGTCGCATGTCGCGGCAGGAAGCAGCGCGAGCGAGGCGCACGGTGGGAAGCGCATTGTTCTAGCGCAGTACGCAACCGGCCACTTCCTCCGTAGCCGTTGTTGACGTACCTAGCGCTTCTTATTTAAGAAAACTCTTCCGCAACTGTACATACAAGGGACGGTGTCACCACAAGAGGTATATACCTCTTGTACTGACACCAAGGAGTAAAACTAGGTAAATAGGATTGGCGATAGATTGATACACGTCTTATTGGTGGCATACCGTCACCTACCTTTTCTCCTCTCGCATTATATCATCTTTGTCTTTTTTCAAATGAATTGCATGGAAGAAATCGTCTTTGAGCGATGAAGCGCCTGTATGTAAACAAAGAATGTTTTGTCAATCTATACATAAGTAAAAAGGATACTTGGATTGCATGTGCTTTCACATTTTTAAGGTCCTTACTTCTATCCGAACTGGCTACAATTATTTACACTCCTAAGATTTCTTCGTGATGCCTTCTGAGGGGTATATTGTCTGCCAACGCGCACCTGACCAACATAGTAGTCTTAAGCGTTTTTATCCTGAAAGGAAGGTCCCGTCCAGCAGTGAAAGAATAAAGGGGTGATAATGACAAACATTCTCTTATTTTATTTTTAAAAAATTGTGCGTGGGGCAATAGAAGCGGGACTTCTCGGTTACTGTATGTAGATGGACTGATTTCTTATATTTTAGTTCTACGAAGTATATTGTTGTTACTCTAGAGCTCAAATTTAATTAATATAAGAAACAAAATTTTAGCCAGCGATTTTCTTAGCTTGGATCAATAGCTATGCACACGCTGAAAAACGCGGAGCGAGAAGGCTGGCGATTAATGCCTGCACAATAAGAACTAACCCGTGTGTTATTAAGTAGGTATTAGAAACAACTTTGTCACTCTGCGTTTTATTTGAATTTTACGTAATTTAACCAATAAATATCGTGGAAAAGTACTGTGGTGCAACGGAACGAACCAATAATAAAAATTCGATCAATTGAGTAATAATAATATAAAACAAATCGTATACTCTATAATCTTATAAATAAATCCCCGTCATCACATCACAGAAGGAAACGGATTATTCGAAAGTGATTTTGTGCCCTCCATTGCAATTCAATTTGGTAAGTCGCGCGTCCTGGATGTCATGTACAATCTTTGAACTCGTGAACTTAACGCTTTAATTTTATTTTCTTAACGCTTGAAAAATTTGTATCCCATCAGAATGGAAGTTCCAAATCTTATAGTTACATTAAGCACCCAGAAATCAACTTGGCGCTTGCGAGGAATGCGCTTCCCCTCCCGCTTCCTGACTCCACCTACCAATACCTACCGCTTTCGCCTTCGACGCGTCCGTATCACTACCTCCCTGTTACGTCCACATAGTGAGGTAACTTCTGCAAGTTATACTGCTGAACTAACTGACTCTATCAATAGGACTATTGGTGCAGACCTGTTAGAGGTCGGGATCACGTGCGTACGGGCGGCAGCGGCCACGTGCAGCTGCCCCCTGCTCCCTTGCTCTTATTTCCACATACAAATAGCAGCTTTCCTTTTGCTTCTCCGCGACTCCAATTCTCCAAAGTATTTTGCTCTGTTGTCCCAATATAAACTGCTTAATTCCACGATGGCAAATTCCATATTTGCGTGCAGTGGGACGGTTCACCCAGGGCTCGGCGGCAGCGTTGCGGTATTCTAATCGAACCAAAATGAAATTTAATTCAGTATATCTCCATCACACGTCATAAGTTGCAAATGAGGCTACTTACTAACATACCTTTGGCCCTGTTTGTGACGCGATTCTAATGCGCTGGAGCTCCAATATTTATTTGCGGCTTACCTGTACTAATAATCAAAGACCAATAATCAAAGTCTAATGAACATAACACCTGTACCGTACAAATAGTGGTTGATAGGGATAGCGGAGGACTTAGAAACCAGCGTCCGTGTACGACGAGAGTGATGAACGTACTGGGTGCTCTGGATGCTCTGTGTCTACTCCGTAACGACCCTGGCGTAACTATATAATAATCATTATCATCATGAGCCTTTCTCAGTTCACTAATAGGCATAATCCTCTTCAAAGCAAGTTTTTCGCATAATCCCCATGTTAGGTATGGGGGTTGAGGATTGCAAATCACAGCTTCTCGCTCAGCATGCGATGCTGGCAGGTTGCAGCCAGGACATATACCCGTGCCCAGGTAAGCTACGCTGTACCGCGATCAGCCAGTTCTAAGAGCCTTGAGGATGCACCACGGGGAGAGTGGACCCCTAAGACGAAACTGGTTACGTTTTACCTCGGTATACTAATAATAATAATAAAATCTGTTGTAAACTAATGTTGCTAAAACCAATATAACCAAAACTAAACCAATATTGATAAGTAAACTAAACCAATGTTGATAAAATCTGGTCTAGTGCTAGTTGGCGATTTGAGTTGGCATGTAGGATGTTTTTGCTGGGGGAAAATGAATTGAGCTTGAATTCTAGCGAAGCCGTATGAAGCACCTAGCAGAAATTATTCCTGACCGAGCTAAGGTGCGGTCTGCGTATATACACAATGTTCGCTTAGGACTTCGTTTATTGTAATTAGTTAAACATTTCTCCCCACACCCCTGTTTACGCATTTAAAAAAATCATTGCACATACATACTTATTATCAATATTTAATCGATTTTGGTTTAATGTTGTATCCGGTAATACGTAGAAGTTTATTGGAATAGAAAAAAATTCATTAAACACATGATATCGTGCGTGACGCGAAATTTCAGATAAGTTGTACATAAAAAATATTCTTTCAAAATCTACCATCTGCCTCCCCTCGGCAAGGGTGGCGGCTCGCAGCTGGCGACGCACGCGCACACAATGCCCGCGATCAATGAACTCACGGGGTGGGCACGGAGCATAGATAATCTGTACATATATATATATATTTATATATAAAATCGAAACACAAGTACAGATCACACATCCGTGACGAATTACTTATAATACAATGTTGATTAAATTTATATTGATTACTATGATGTTGGTCTACACTACCTTAAGTAACTGATTTTCTGACGGGACGATTCGTAAAAAAAACTCATTAGGCCCTGGAAAATGGCGAACATCGCCGCGGGCAGCAGATAGTGCTCCCCGTCGAGCGTGGCTTGTTCGTTCGCTCCATACGTCACGGCGTTACTCCATTACGCAGGTAGAGGGAAGACGCCTTTAAAATGGGAGCAACAGCTGATTCTTTGTCTGTTTTGAATGAAAAAAAATTAAAAGAAAGTGATAAAAAGTGTACAGTTATTGAACTTTGCTATGTGACGAACAGCTGTGATGTTATTGCAAACGAAGAAATAAAAATTGATTTCCGAGAAATGCGTAATTTAGGCATACTGAATGCTCGGATATAATTTTATTGTAACAATTTATTCTATAGATACATTTATTTTAAATTAATGCATGTAAGATAAATGTAGTCAACATTTGCATTTTTTTTCTTAGTAAATAACTAATACACAATATTTGGTGACGTGCTCGTCAAGAACACTTCGCAGCTTTAAAGTGAAACCGTTACTAAACAAAAATATCAAATTTTACAGGAGAGCCAATATTCGAAAAATGTCA